>NDXB01009606.1:16023-54921 GCA_002631895.1 Agapornis roseicollis
TTTTTTTTTTTTTTTTCTTTTAACCTTAATATTTTTCAACCTGAGGATTAGAGCCAGAAGATTTCTATTGTTTCTGAGCCGTGAGGCTATAAAGCAAACAGGGTGTGCACCTCCACTGCACCCGTCCCTTCCTATGCACCTCCCGTTGGTGCCTACTGGCTGTAACGCCGTGTGATATTTCCCACTGGGAGGATGAGAGACCTGCCCTAGTCAGTTTGGAAAAACAATCGACTTTGGGCTGATGATTTGCTCCACTATAATCATTTTTGCTCATCGAGTCCCTGGCGGGAAATGAACATCGCAGCAATGATGTGGAAGTGTTACTTGTTTAGTGTTTTGAAATGTAGGCTAGAGAGAGAAAGAAAAGGGATTACAACATGAAAAAAGAAAGAAAATGACTACCCTCAAAATGTATCTATTTTCTCCTGTAATGTTTGCAATGTGCTTTGGAAGCTGGGAGATTAATCTCCTTTTCTAATTCTGTTTGCCAGAGTTACACAAGTTGTGCCTGTCTTCTGTATCTCAGTGTCACAGGAACCAGTGTAGCCCAGTTTCTCAGCGTCCATTGTGCATGCAACAGCATCTTCAGTAATATTAAGAGTGATGTGTGCAACTCTGGAATATTATTTGACTGTGGCAGGTAGGAAAGCACATATCTTCTGGGAGAACCCGAGTGCTGTTTTGCTTTCACTTTTTTCGGAAAAACTCTTATCTTAATGTAGTGTTAAATAGACATATTTTATTAAATGGCAAAATTTTAAAGTGGATTTGGTTCAGATTCCCAGACAAATGTGGCTCTGGCCCTGCAGATGTTTAAAGACGTGCACCCTGTGTATGCATAGTGGATGTGACATTAACAAACGTTTTGATACCTTTAAAAATATTTTCAGACCATGTTCCTGAAGTCAGTGCACACGTGCACATACAATTGCAAATTGGGTAAATTGGTTTTGATCCTCAGGTGATCTTTGATGCATCCTATTTTTACACCTTAATGAGATCAGGCTTACATAAACTGTACAGGAAAAAAAGAGTACACACCAGTTAACTATAATCACCTGTATTGAGACAGAGCCTTGTGTCTCTAGGGTGCCACTACAGTCATTGGAGATAGAGATATTACTCCAGAGATGACTCAAAGCACTTAATTTAGGCACTTTGGGAAACTAGTCTTCTAATTTAGGTGCAGAAAATCAGGTTGTGTGAATAGTCCTCCCTGTTTTAATTTCTGGATGCAAGCCATAAAGAAAATGGTTGTTGCTATGTAAATAAATGACAGGAATTCTAACAGCACCGATGGCTCTGACAAGGACTTCCTGCACCCCCTGGCAAGCTAATTAACCTCCCCATCTCCATTCAGCAGCACAAGTCTGCTGGGCTCTGCAGAGCTTTTGTGAGCCATGCTCATTAATATTGGCGTCGCACCCTCAGACCCTGGGAGGAAAGGTGGAAGAGAAGAGGAAAGATTTTTACAGCAGACAGCCACTTGATTTCTCCCCTATTGCAGAAGGTGATGAGTGCAATTGGTGAGCGCTGGGCAAGAGGGGGGATGTGCATAAGCTCAGCTGGTGCTCACCATCCTGCAAGCAGGCAGGGCTTTGACTCCAGGAGGTGGTGTCTGTGGTTATCCTGTGGAGGGCTTTCTTCAAAAAAGAGTAGGAAAACACAACTTGGCCACACCATCTTACCCCAGTAAGCCAGACAAAACCCATCTGTAAGTCCCTGCCCCACACTGCTGCTGTTTACTGGGTGAGCCCTTTAGCATGCCACATGCAAGAGGTGCAGAGGGCAGAGCTGACTTTTCAGCTGCATCTCTCATCCGCACAGGGACAATGCTAATGAGTTTGGTGTCTCTACTACAGCCTGTAGTGTGAATTTGTCTGTAATATAAAAAGATGGTGGCTGCTGTCGAGCTGCCACAGCACTGGCACTGGAGACTGAAACATGCCAGGTGGGAGGCATGCTGAAATTTATCTCTTGCTACCACAGACTTGAAATGAAGTCTTTTACTGTAGGAAGTCCCCTGAGCAGAACAGGAAGGACTCTGCTCCCAGCAGTGATCCTCGCTGATGAGCAGAAGGTGAGTTGTATTTTTTTGCTCTTTTCAGCCTCCCAAACTTTCATTTTTGTCAACTGACTGTGAAAGGTGTTGGTTGTCTCTGAAGCAGCATGGGCAGACTCACGCTGAAAGACTTAGCTCTCCTATGAAAGGATGAGTGGGAGGACTGGCACAGAGTTGAGCTTGATTAGTATTGAGTGTAAGTTTTTTCCATGACAAGTCTTTGGCACATTTCTCATTACTTACCTCTTCTCTGTGCCAAGTCCTTGCAAGACATGTACTGACTGTCCAGTGTCAAACAATCCTTTTAAATATTAATCACTAAGAATTCTGTGGTTCAGAAACTGTGTATGTGTCATTTGAACTAAACCAAAACAACTTGGGGACACACTTGGTTTCTGTGTCTTTTTTTTTTTCCCCTGTAGTTTAGAGGTTTTTTTCTCCCTATAAACCACTTATGCAGTTTAGACCAGGTTATGGCTGGCCCTTGCTTGTGTGTAAACAGGTGGAATTCTGTTGTTAACCTTGTGCTAAGGACACCTTAATTTCCAGGCTTGATGGAAATGATGGATGGCAAGAATGAGTGGATCTGGAAAAGTCTGCTGGTTCAAAGGCTTTCATGGGCCCCAAGGTGTCTGCACCACAGGTAATTTCTTGCTTCCACCCTACCCCTGAAGAAGCTGATCCCAGATGACTAAAGTGCATAAGGCCCTTTCTTTGCAGGGGTATCTAAACAGAAGCAAGGGTGGCAGGAATGCCTATAGTCTTTATATTGGTGTTGCTTTTCTTAGAGGTGAGGTTTGAGCCAGAGAAAAGATTTAAAAGTGGCAAAAGATGTAAGATATTTTCTGCCCTTTCTTTTCTCAAACAACCATCTTTCCTTGCTTCATTTACCCTGGCCCTGAATCTTATCTGACCTGTTGGTGATATTAGTGAATTGGCTTGGATTCCTATGCTGGTTTTGTGAAAAAAAAAAAAAAACCTGAACCGAAAAAATACCAAACAACATTTTNGGTGAGGTTTGAGCCAGAGAAAAGATTTAAAAGTGGCAAAAGATGTAAGATATTTTCTGCCCTTTCTTTTCTCAAACAACCATCTTTCCTTGCTTCATTTACCCTGGCCCTGAATCTTATCTGACCTGTTGGTGATATTAGTGAATTGGCTTGGATTCCTATGCTGGTTTTGTGAAAAAAAAAAAACCTGAACCGAACAAATACCCAAAGATGTTTTCTTCTGGTTTTATGTGCAAGGGAAGAGCCACCTTACCCTAAGCCTTCCCATTGAGCAAGGTTTGCTCTGGTCAGGTTGCACCATATGGTGCCATTCACTGGACACAGCTGGTAAATGGAAGACACCAATATTTTTAGTTTCTTCTCTTTTCATTCAGATCAATCAACTTTGACTCTGTAGTGCTCCTTGATGATGAGGTCTGAAAGCAGAACATCCACCTTGCCTGAAGCACTTACAGCTATACTGGAGTAGGAGGGGAAATCTGCAAGTAAGTAGCCCAATTTGGAGAGTGACTGAGCTCCTGCTCCCTGTCAGGAGCCATTAAAAACAGTTATTCTTGTGCNCCTGAACCGAACAAATACCCAAAGATGTTTTCTTCTGATTTTATGTGCAAGGGAAAAGCCACCTTACCCTAAGCCTTCCCATTGAGCAAGGTTTGCTCTGGTCAGGTTGCACCATATGGTGCCATTCACTGGACACAGCTGGTAAATGGAAGACACCAATATTTTTAGTTTCTTCTCTTTTCATTCAGATCAATCAACTTTGACTCTGTAGTGCTCCTTGATGATGAGGTCTGAAAGCAGAACATCCACCTTGCCTGAAGCACTTACAGCTATACTGGAGTAGGAGGGGAAATCTGCAAGTAAGTAGCCCAATTTGGAGAGTGACTGAGCTCCTGCTCCCTGTCAGGAGCCATTAAAAACAGTTATTCTTGTGCCTTTGCAGAGTCAGATGGCAGACACTACGGTTTGAAAGATTCAGGGGCCAGCTCTCTCCTTACAGATGTTTTGCANTACAGCTATACTGGAGTAGGAGGGGAAATCTGCAAGTAAGTAGCCCAATTTGGAGAGTGACTGAGCTCCTGCTCCCTGTCAGGAGCCATTAAAAACAGTTATTCTTGTGCCTTTGCAGAGTCGGATGGCAGACACTACGGTTTGAAAGTTTCAGGGTGATGATGTGCCACCTGCACAGCCAGTGAGAAGATCAATGTAGACAAGCAGTTCTTGGATCGCTTTTCATGTCTTCCCATTCTTCCATTTCAAAGACATTATTCAAATGTATGTCAAAAAGTTCTGCATGCTCTTTGACGCCCTTGGATCCACTTCCTCTAGTGACAATATGGAAATCTCTAGCCTATTCCCTTTATTTCTGCTCTGAGATTCTTTTGTCTGTAGATAATAAGTTTTTTGACTTCTCTGTGCGGGCAATGCCTTTCATAAAATATGGAGCCATTTCAGTCTCGTTTTGCAAGACAAGTGAAAATTCTGTCACTGAAAAAGAGAATATGGATTCCCCTGCTTTTGTCACCTGACAGTGTTTGAAGTCTGCCAGAAAGTCTGAGGATTTCCCTTTACATTGGAGAAATGATCTTGATTAAAACTTGCCTTTCTCTTATTAGCCTACAAAAACTTCCGCTCTGGGAATCTTGCAATGGAGATACAGAAGAAGCTGCTGCTTTTAGGGAAAACATGTTGCTATCAACTTCCAAAATTTGTACATTTTTAAATTCATTTTTGTTTGGCTACAGAATAAAACTCAGGCTTTTCAAAATTTGACCTTTCAAAAAAATTTTGGATAGGGCAAAGTTTCTAAAATTTTAATTTCAGAACCCAGAAATTTGTTTGTGGTTTTTTTTTTCTTTTTTGTACTTTCACTTGTATTTATTTTGATAATTTTCATTACTTTGTGATCTTCCAGTAGTGGAAGTGAAGTAATATGTTAATTTACTGTAATGTAATAGTAGAAATATTCTAATCTTTTTACTTTTTCCCTAGGAACAACTTATCGCAAGGTTAACTATATGGGACTGAAAATATAAAATGAACTGCGATTTGTAATTACAAATTAAGTTTAATTTTAAAATATTTAATGGGAATATAAATCAAAATTAACATATTTTGTGTAATATCAATCTTAAAACAATGCCAGGGTTTTAACAGAAAATGCTGCAACTGAAATTTTGGTGAAGTTCACCTCTATAGAAGCTGGCCTCTTTTTAGAAGCTGCAGTTCAAAGACATAGGAAAGCCCTATTATAATTTGCAATTTGAGGTTTTTTCATTCTAGACACTTCTCAGTTTTGCTTAAAGATCACTGAGGCAGCCAAAATAAAGGGCAGGTAAGTGGAGATAATGCATATTTATTGTGAGCAAAGATTTGACAGCCAACCCATACACAATAGGTGACTATACTCTTTTTACTCAACTCCATACCATTACTAAAACTGCTATAATTAATTGCAAGGTGATTCTTTTAAAATGTGGTTTCCATGATGGGATGAGAGTCCCGAAATAATTCACTATCATCATATTTGTTGCCAAGAAATGTATCCTGACTTCTGTCTATTAAGTGAGGTTAATTTACATGTTCAGGCTGTAAAATGAACTTCAGGCTGCTGAGGGCAATGAAATTAACTAGTACTGTCATTGAACTGTGGGATATAGCTGTTCACTTTAAATGGAAACCCAGGAGCATATCACGTCATATCATATTTAGGTCTTCAGACCTATGCTTGTCTTTGGGACTAACTGACACAGTGCATGAATACAGTAATCATTAAAAAAAACTTCAGAGAGCCTTGCTGAAACTAAGAAGCATGACTTTGTTGCTAAAATTAGTTATGTTTGAGGGTATGGAGGGTGAGGGGAGAAAGAAGTGGAATTAGTCACAGTAACATCAGCATTGGGTTTAATCCAGGTGAAATCCAGTGAAGAAGCATTTCTGTAGCTTTGGGGTTTCCAAAATCTACACATTTTTTCTTTGGGAAAATTAAATACTGAAATTCTTCGAGGTCCCCAAGATCCCCAATGAAGTTTAAAGGATCCTACATCTGCTCATTTCTATTGCTCATTGGAAGACATTTCCCTCTCTGATATATCTTCCATCCACTTGACCCTCCACCACTTGACTACAGGCTTGTTACAGAGTTACTTGCCTGGGAGGAGTGGTGGCATTTCAGGCCCATGGCAGGAAGAGAGGAGATGAAAGTTTTGGGAGTGATTGTTAGTCTCTACCTCCATGCCATGTGCTGGGGCTGGTCATAACTTTCACAAGGCTGAAGCTGCCCTGGCTGTTGCTCATGGGTGCACAACGCCAGCCAGAGCCATTGGGGGGTGATCCAGCTTCAAACAGCCCAAAGCTACAGACAGAGCCTGTGGTTCTGACTCCTGAAAGCTGGGACCTCCCTAGGCCCATAAAGCTTCTCACTTCACCCAGCAACGTGATGTCAGGAAAGAGATAAAAAAATACTCCCAACCCCCTTCTCTCTACCCCCTCCGAGTAGGATAAGTGCTGATCTCTTTCATGTCTCTGATGTCTTATCACATTTCAGATGCTGTCACTACACCCAGCTGGGATATTTTCAGTTGAAATACCTAAGGAGAAATGAGAACAGTTTTGGTAAGAATAAATATCCAGAGCTCAGCCTCCTTTGCATTGCGGTGGGATTTGGAAAGAGTAAAACAAAGTGTGAAAGAGCGAGCTTGTTTATGGAGGAAGCTGCTGTGAAGCAGGACAAACCAGGCTTCACAGCTCTATGCTGCCATGCCTGAGCTGTTTCCAGTGTTGGAGTTAGTCATTTGGGAACCACCTGCGTTGTAAAAAACATCTTTTTGATGAGCTTTCTCTGCAAATGTCTCACCAGTGCTGGCATGACACAGTTGGGCAGCACAGTTCCGGAGACTCTCCGTGTGTAGTGCAAACTTTCTCACCCCTGTAGCCAACTTCTAATTCAGTCAATTAAAAATTATCTGTGCTTTGTTGTACTACATAGTTGCAGTGCATGTATGCCTATACTTTGCAAGTCATTTGCAGGTTATAATGCTTCACAGACTGAGGATGCTGCTGTATGTCTGCAAAATAGGAATATAGTCCCTGAAGCACTCCAAACACTCTCAAATCACGTGGTAGCCTACTTGGAAGCAGTTGGTGTTCACTTGCTGTGGTGAGATGAGGCTGTGTGATCAACTTGCAGTGGCAAATGGATGGTGAACCCGAACATGCCAACTGCTCTGATGTTCATGTGTCAGTGTCAGCCAGGAAACTGTACACCAGAGAGCTCATACACATCAGCATAACCAAGGGCACTCTCTTTGGAAAGATGGAGCAGCTGAATAAATCATATATGTGGTCCAAAGAAGGGCCACAAAGATGGCTGGAGCATCTCTCCTATGAAGACAGGCTGAGAGAGTTGTGCTTGTTCAGTCTGGAGAAGGCTCCAGGGAGAACTTATAGCAGCCTTCCACTGCCTAAAGGGGGCATGCAGGAAAGCTGGAGAGAGATTTTTCTACATGGGCTTGTAGTGGATAAGAGGGGATGGCTTTAAACTGAAAAAGGTTAGATTTAGATTAGATATTAGGAAGAGGCTTTTCACAGTGAGGGTGGTGAGGCACTGGAACGGGTTGCCCAGAGAAGCTGTGGCTATTTCCTATTTCTAGAAGTGTTTCTAGCATCCTATTTCCTGTTTCTGGAAGTGTTCAAGGCCAGGTTGGGTGCGGCTTTGAGCAGCCTGGTCTAGTGGAAGGTGTCCCCGACTGTGGTGATGGTGGTGGTGGGGCAGAACTAGATGATCTTTAAGGTCCCTTCCAACACAAACCATTCTATAACTCTGTGATTCTTTTACATAAATTGCTTTCCTTCTCCAGGTGGTTGGGTGTCTTTCAGGGTGAAAACCAGATAAGCTTTGGCCTTTGACTAAGCCCTGTAAACCTGGTAGAAAAGAGAAGAAAGTATTGCATCATACTCCAGAAACAAAAGCAGCAGCAATGCCAGTATCTTCCCTCATACTGCAGTAGTTTCTGTATGAAGCTGAATAATATTTCCCAGATTTGTACATATGTCTCTAAGGAATTCTGAAAACACTTTTAGAAATACCTGTCCCTGTTTCAATTATCTTCATTCAGCAAGCAGCACTATTGCTACTCAGTGGGGTCTGAAACATTAATGACATTTCCCAGCAGTGGCCCAGATGGATGAGGCAAAGTAGAAAGAATTGGTTTAGCCATGGAAAAAAGCATTGAAAACAGAAATCCCGAAGTTATGCTAAGTTTTGTAATTTTATGAGTTAATTTAACAGTTCATTTAACAATTGTTAATCAGTTTTTTAAAAATAGCTCTCTCTAATTAGAAACTCTTAATACTATATTGGTATTCTTATTTAAACCTCATAGTTATCGTTCAGTTGTGAAAACTGTAAATTTAACCCTTAATATTGAACTAAGACCCTCACTATTTTGAAGATAGTTTTACAATGTTTGATGTGCTGTGTAATTAATATTCTTAAGTGAACATGACCTTAGATTTATCTGTGAACTCAAAGATCTTTCAGATATGTGTGGTTGGGACAAATTACTCATCCTATTTTTTTTGAACTTGAATGGGCTTTCTAATAGACTTTCTCAAGTTTCAGATAACGTTAATAATCTAAAACTTTGGAAGAAGAGAAAATTATCTGCTTTCTCAGCAGGAAATTTTCCTATATTATTGTATCATATCATAAATTGTATCCTACCTTCCACTACCCAACCCTATTTCCTAGTGTCAGTATGTAATAGCAGAGTGTTTTCCAGAAGTCTGTGGAATGTACTCTGCTTACTAACACTGAACTAACACTTGTTATAGGAAGTTTGTTCTTGCTCTTATCCTCTCTCCCCACAGGGAGGATTGTTTGAGGTGTTCAGTTTCTAAATTACAGTAGGACCTTTTTTTCCCTTTTTATTCTATCTGTACCTGCAACTTGGTGTGTATTTTGGGAAAAGAAAAATGATGGTTACAGAATTGCACTTTGCAGTAGGTACCTAATGCTGAAGGCCGTAAGAGTGGAAGTTCTCAGAGCTCCTTTATGCCTGCCAAATGAAACTGAAAGAAACTTTATTTTCCCATGTAAGTCAATATTTGCCCTTGTGCAACAAACTTCTGCTGTGCCTAGGAGCTCAATTGCACCACCTGACAGGAGCAACCAAGTCATTAAGAATGTGATTGTGCAAACTGTTCATTGTCCTAAGCTTGTAGAGAAGGGGTTGAGTTGTAGATGCTCGGTGTTTAACAGGATGAATTCTTACTGCCTTTAGTGCACTTGTCCATGTGGTTGGCTTTTTTACACTGAGTAGTCTTTAAGGCTTTCTATCTCAGTATCTCATAAATAAATTATTCATTGCAGGTACTGCCTCTTCACTGAGTTATCCTAAACTGCTGTGGAGAACAAAACATACTGATTTACTGGTGCTGCAGATAGCTGCAGGTCTGGAGCCATCTGATCCTATGGTGTTGTTCAGCTCCTCGTAAAGGGATAAGAAAGCAGAGGTGGGGGTACATACTCTTGCTGGTTTATCCAAAGCAAAGGAGACTGAGAGATAGGAGCATCTGGCAGCACTAACCTGAGATGCACAGAGCAATTTCTTGCTGGCTATTTCATTATCTAAAGAACGTAATTTCAGCACTGAAATTACTTAGGCTTGGCACCAAATTGTTAATGAGCTTGTTGACATGAAGTTAAAAAGATTTGAAAAGGCAACATATGGACTAAGATATGATAAGGACAGGTTGCCTCTCACTCACAGGAATATCAGGAGATACTTATAACACTCATCAGTGATACTCAATTTCTTGAAGGCATGCCTTGTCTTTTTACCACTTCCATGCAAGGAGGGGGTCAGGATAGTAACCCCAGGGAGATCATTCCTTCCATCTTGTTGTTTCACAATATCAGCTCATAAGGGAAGGTTGTTGGAAACAGACCAACTCCTGGAAGTCCCAAAGTTGTCTTGGCTCCTAGTTATCTGGAAGGCTGCTTTGCTTAGGTGTGTTATTTCCACAGAATAAAGACATCCCATTTTTGTTTTAGAATGATGAGTGTCACTTTGATCACTAGACATGCTTTCAGAGAAAAATCAGTAAAGCAAAGGGCTAAGTTCTTAATTATTTACTGGCAACAAAGTTAAAGTACAGAAATATGGGAAAATAAATAAATGCGAACTTCAAATATGCTTCACAGTTACAGATTGCTCTGTCTGTCTCACAGGATTTCTTTATGGAAGCCGAAGAAACATTTCTGTCCCAGAGCCCTGTTTCAGAGCAGCACCTCAGCCAGGGCTTCTCTGTGTCCCTTCCCCTTTACACTGCAGGTGAAGTTGTCTCTGCTGCTGAACACAGATGAGAGGACAAATAATTTCGAAAAACTTCTAACCCTCATCTGACTCTATTTTGTTTTTCTTCTGATCTACCTTTTAGCTTAATCTGCTCAGCATCGTTGCAGTGCTTATCTTTCATACTTACTTCTTCCTCAATAGCGTTGCGGCTGTGCATCTAAAATGTAACATTTGTCATAAGGCTTGTCATCAAGGCATTTTGGGAAAAAGCTTTTTTGTTTGCTAAACTTTTATGAATACTAGGTATAACGCAGAGGCAAGAGGTATGGGACATGGAACAATTACCTCTCTCTGGCAATGTTAATTTTAGGGGATATATTTTATTGAAATGTAAAGTGGTCCATTCATATGTATGTATATATATATATATACACATATATATATGCTTTGATGCCATTTGGAGCTTGCAGGTAAGTCTTATACTTTATGATGATGCTGGATCCCAGTACTTTTACAGTGTTATCCTAGCATTACTGACATTTATGGCCAATAAAGTATCTTTAGGATTTCACTCTGGACCTTTTAAGAAGCAAAAATATTTTTCTGTACTTAAACCAGAAATCCTGATCATGAGTAGAGCTTTTATCTTGCTCTTGCCTATGCCTACATGGCTTCCTAATGCATCATGTCTCTATTTCTATTTTTATAAATAGAAATTTACCAATGATGCCACTGTGTCTTTGCCAATTAATAAATATATATTCATACCATCTTTAAAGTCTGCTAGTAAATTTCAGCTCTTTCAGCACATAAATCTGCCATATGCTATGTAGTTACTTTCCAAAATGGGAGAAACATCTTGCTTACAACTCACCCTTCCAGGCTAGTTAAGGTAAGAATTTTCAAGGTATGATTCATCATGATATATATGAGATTATGCTTTCAAATTCATCCTTGGCTCTGTCTCCTAACATTTTCACTAAATGCTGAGCTGACAGCTGATTTCAATGCAGAAACTTTGCATTTTGCTTTTCTGTTATAAGGCCTTGCAAGTTCTCTGCAGTAATTGTAATTTTCTTAATAAATGACTACAGTGTTGCATGAGGAAGGGTGCTGGAAAAATAGTATGCTCCTGAGAGGTCAAAAAATGAATGTTGGTAGAAACAGTCTGATGTGTTATGCAGACCACTCTGTAAAGATTAGCCATTACTTATTTGTCAGAAGTTATCTTAACACATTGGCTAATGAAACCGTGATGGGAAAAGGTGGAGAAACAGATTATTTGATTATGTAGGTATGGATATAATTCCTTGCTGCAGAAACTACTAAGCAAGTTTTAGTACACATGTGCTCTCAGAACTTTGACTCTCATATTCACATGTTAAGAAAAATAAATATGAAAAATAAAAAAATCAAATAAATACAATTTGGAGGCAAAATTCTTCTTAGAATAGCAGCTCTGGTATTACTAATAAGTGATTACATCTTGGCAAGGGTCAAATACATAGAAAAATCAATACTAATTGGTTTGGATCACTCAACAACATTAAATATGATGGACCTCAAATCCATGCTGGGTTCCTGGTGGCTTTTCTGGGGTAGATATTTCTGTGCTTAGATTACCTTTCCTGATATTGGGATGGTTCTGTATGGCCTTTTGCAATGAGAATTTGTTCATTGAATCATTAGGGATGTTGATAGATTCCTAGAAGCAGTAAGGGACATAGAAAGGATGGAAGATTTCTGGCCTAGGTGTGGTTTGGAGCCCTTCTGTCTCTGTGGGACTGTCAGAGGTAGTTATTATTCTCCCTGTTGATATGTGGACTCACAACTATTCTTTTGTGGTTTTTTTACAGGCTGTCTTTTCTATATTTAGCCATACATTACTTTCAGCTGCAGAAGGCTTAGAAGATTTGATTAAGCAAGATGTGGGTGGTAGACTCATGTGAGTACTGCTAGAATTGGTTCAGAATAGATTTGCCATGCGCATTTCCTCATGGATTAGTCGGGATAAAAACTTTGACTTGTGAGGTTGTTTAGGAACGCCTGATTTTGAAAAATTGCACAGGGTGTTTAAGTCATATGACAACATTTTACTTCCCTCATGGGATTACTGAGATCTTGCGGGTTTAAAAGCTGTGAAATGGAAGTCCTTTGAAAATTATTAACAACATATTGAGCTCAATAAATCCTTATAAAAAAGACGCATGCATCTGTAAGCTTTACTCAATGACAGATGAGTCTTTGGTATCAATCATCATAATTCTCCTGACACCAATGTTATGCTATTCTATGTAATCTGAAAGTCTGCCCTTCAGGATAAGTCTAGCATGGTGTGTTTGCTCCTTTTCCAAAGCATAGTTTTCCTGTTGTGAACACTGAATTATCTGTATGAGGTTTTTTTTGTTAAATATTAATTTGTAGCAAAGCCTGTGAAACCCCTAGAATTTCAATTAGTGACACTGCTCTTGACAGTCATAGGCCAAGACCTACTCTACTAGGCATTGCACAAATTTATAAGAAGGAGCTTGCAATTGAAAGAAGTTTACAATCCAAGGCTAAGATAGGAGAAAACTGATGTTAGCATATTGAGGAGCCCAGAAAAACAGGGAAGCAAAGTACCTCAGCCTGAAACAGTGATTTCAGCACACAAAGAGATTAGCTATTGACATATTTTGTAAACATCAGGCAAGACTGTGCTTCAAGGAGTCATATAAGGGATGTCTTTTGTTGTCTTTCTTCCTAGAAGCAACAGAAATCATGGAAGGTGCTTGAAAATCTAAGTGGAAAATAAAACTTGTACCTTGGGTTGGGTGGTAGTAAGATACAGCTACTGATGTGGAGATGGTAGGGAAGGAGCAGGCTGCAAAGGGCTTTGAATTTCTATTGGATTTGAGAAGGCTCTTGTTTATCGAGACCTAGAAATAGTAGCTAGCTGAACTCAAGGGCTAAGTGTGCAAATACATTTATGAATCATATTTCTTTAAATCCACATAGCTCTCTTCAGTGATGAGTCAGGTAAGAACTTTTTGCATTGATTCTGCTTAGAGAGACCTACCTTCCAGATAACTTTAAGGCATAATTCAATGTAGTGATTTGATGCTGAACATGATTAGAGTATTGAAGCTTGTAAAGGATGCCTCCCTTCCTTTTTCCCAGTATAATAGATGAAATAAGGGATGTTTCAGCTCACGTTTGAAGGCTGTTATTCAGTGTTTGAAGTGCCAGTGCTATGTAGCTCTTATTGTAGGAAGTTCTTGCTGTGCTCTGACAGAGCTCAGATCTCACTCTTAAGGCATAAGGCAAAATCTGCTCCCCTGAGGTTTCTTCACCTTCCAAGTGTAGGCTGACTGAACTCTCACAAATGCTTTCCACTTTTTGGTGTATGTCAACTTGCTCTGGAAATTTTCTGAGTGCACATTTATCACAAACAAAACAGCAATGAGATTTTTTAAAATAAATGACTGAACCAGTGCTTTATGAGGGCCATTTACATTAGACAAGTACTGACTGATCTTATGCCAAAGCACTCTCTTTTGGCTATTAGCAAAATAAAAGGTTCATATGTTTCAATATCTATGGTCTAGTTAAAGACATCAGGCTGAAATATGCTGGAGTTAGATATAGCCATTATATTTTCATGTGGGATCCATCAGTCAGAAAGTGCATGGGCCTCAGGAAATGAAATAATAAGCTTAGTAATGGTGGGAGCTTAGAGGGAGAATATGCTTAATGTGATTAGAAAGAGTTTCAATCAAGGAATAACTTCATCTTACAAGTGTTCTTCCACAGAGAAAGCACTTCCCATGAATGACTTTTGCTGCCCTGGCTTCTTGATCTTCATGCAATATTAACTAAGACTCATCAAAATTTCATGCCCTGTAAACTAAGCCACTTCGGTTTTGTGTCACCCAAATGAAACATTGAGGTGTGACCACAGAACTTGCTAATAAACTATAATTTTAAAAGAACAGGTTGGGAAACCTGCAGTGCTGAGGAAATAAAAAACAATTAAAAACTATACATGAAAGTGGAACATCAGGAAGGAATTAAGCTTCCAAGGAATGATAAAGAAATTCAAGGAAATAATTGAAGGAGGAAATGTCATTTCAACCTTTTAAAATATTAAAAAATTAATACACCTGAAATATCATCAAAACCCAATCCTGTAAACAAATCTGTATTCATGGGGCTTCATGTCTGTCTTCAGGGTGCTCTTCAAATGTGCAAAGCATCAATCGGGGCCCAAGGAGGACCTATGAAATGATGTGAGCTCAAGTTACAATCACAGGGAGAAGAATGCTGAAATTTCCAGATCCTTTTTTCCTTCTGGATTACATTTTGGATTATATATAATTTGTAACCTAGGATAACAGTCAGGAAATGCTTCAAGAAATTATACTCTGAAAAGCCTGTTTGTAGCTGACACAAATCTATTTAGCAGGCATGTTTATCAGATTTATGTGTGTTCCTGCACAGCGGAAAGGTATTGATAGTTGTAATACGGCTGCCAAGCTCCAAGTAGTTGCTTGTTGCTCTTGGAGTATGCATGGAATGGATGCTAGCTGGTGAAATGTAAATGACTGACTGATAGAAAATCAGATTGATTGATTGATTGATTTAGATGTGGATCTGTATGACTACATAATCATGGGATTGTCTTTGAACAGTAGTCCTAAACCATCAAATTCTGCTGGTGCCCCACCTCTGTCACCTTGTGCCTTGCAGACAAATTCTGTTGAAAACTCACTGAAAAGGCAGTTATAAATTCCTAGCTGATGCTATTAATTGCCATGTGGCATTTACAGCAGTGGATGTAAATCGTTCATAATCCAATATCAAACTGAAAAGAGTAAATGAGTTTGCCTCCGTGGTTAAAAAGAATAAAGTATTGATTACCATGACAAATAAACAACTTGAAACCCAATCTATATCTTCCGAGTGCTGAGAGCTTTGAACTGGAACAGTCATGTATTACACATTAACCTCACAAGATTTAAAAGCAGTTGCACTACAACAATAGCTAGTTATTAGAAGAGTTCTGTAAAAATGATTTTAATGGCATTTACTGCAGGGCTAGAACAATTACCAACGTGCAATCAAACTAATAGCTTTTCATTAATTAGGATAGTTGAGCAAGACCCTGTTCTCACAGATCTGTTGTGAGAAACAATGATGGCAGGCACATGGGTGAGATGATGTGAGAAATGTATTTTCAGTTGGAGGCAGATGGGTAGCAACATGAACTATTGCAGGATAGTAGAGGGAGGGAGCTAAAAAGCACTTGGTACTTCCAGAGGCTTCTACGCTGATATGGTTAGACATTGACTTTTCATAGGATTGGATCTGATCTATGGGTTGGAAACTTACAGGGAAAATTAACCTACAAAATCTGTGTGTATGCTGAGGGAAGAAGTTAGGTTAAAGCCCCACTGATAAACCCTTTTGGGATGCTGCTATCTGCTTTGGATTTTCTCTTTCTTCCCTGCATGGTGATAAGTGAGATTTCACAAGATGACAGTGTGAAAGTGCACTAGTTTGAATCAATACCCATCTCTAGCTAGCAAGCTGCTGTCAGGATAGTACTTACAATAATGCTAAACTGATAGGAGCTTGAAAACTACAAGAGAATGGGATGAATATTCATTCACATTTTTAAGGAACTTCTATTTGTCTGTGCTCACACTTAGTCTGTGTCTTATTTATGCAAATGCTTTTATAAAGTGGTTTGTTGGCAGCAGTATTCATGGAAATTGAAAAATACAGCAAATATTGCTGATGATGATAGATTTCTTTTTTTCAAAACTACAGCAGGGCTTGCAAGGAAAGCCAGGAATTACATTCATAGTCACAGAACAAAAACATACTGTTTGAGTATTCTGTAATGCTTTTAGCTGAAGATGCTCAGATCTTGCAGGATACATTTTGCTGATAAGAATTCTCCATGGAGGCTACAGTGACTACTTTACACTACAGAGATTGTGGTATGTTGCTGGACAATTGGAAAACAGAAAATAGCAGGCATGTTTCTGATGAAATGTTAAGCTGCCTTCTGAGTGATATAAATGATCTCTTTTTCTTGACTGGATATTGAAATGAACAGCCAGTAGACCTATGAAGATAGGGAACCTCTCAGAAGCCAAAGGACAGGCTTTTTACTTTTACAGATGAAATGAAAGGCATTTTGCCCCTCCTTTCACTCTGCAGTGGTGAGCTTTCACCAGGAGAAGGGTAATCATTCTAGGTGTTTGAAGGCAAAAAATTGAGGTTAGTATTTAATCCATGAGGAACAAAGAAAGGTACTGCTACCACTGGCAAAACAGTCCCGGGGGACATGATGGGGCTGGGAAAGCTTGGAAATCCTCAGCTGGGTTGAATTTATCTCGCTTTCTTGTGACAGATCTCCTGAACTCATGGGGTCTGATCTTGCTTGTGTGAAACATCTAATGCTAAAGTAAATTGTTGTCATATTGAAGTTGACAATGTGTGTTGATAATATTTCATATTATATGGATATAAAAATTACACAAAACCTCATTGGGAAGCCTTGAACCTTTTGAAGACCACTATAATAACATGCAGAGATCTAGGAACACCTGGGAAAGCTGCTGCTGTGGTTTTAAGAAACCTAAGTGCCCTGAAGTGTTATTCATCTAATGACATATGACAGTTTGCTCTATGAGGGCTAGGTGATTGCAACTTAAAAATAAACTAAAGCCTCTCTTTGGGTGTCCTGCTCAATTTTGATATACAAAACTCCAAATAGGAGTCTTGGCTGCCTGGGATGTGCAGCATTTAAAGGACCAATTAAACTTACAAAACTCTGGCAAAGTTTCCCATCAGCATTATTGCTTTCACTTTGTTACCCTGTATTTTGTACTGTTCTTGTGCTTTATCTGTTGTAGATCTGTTTCTCATGCTAATTAAGGTAGGTTTATTTCTTGATGCGTGGAAGTATTTATTAGTATATCAACTGGAGGGCTGATGTGCCAATGACTTTGCTCCATCCTTCTCTTCTTGGCTGGGCCACCACACCAGGGGTACAAGTGGTGGACAGGACATGGCTTCTGTCCTGCTAGCTTTCATTCACAGATGGTGCAGTCCCATTTAAGACTGTAGGAACTATTTTCAGCTGATTTCAGCTGAATTTGCTTCTACACCTAAGTGGATAGCATCATGTCCTGTCCCAGTGCACAGAGAGATAACTAATATTGTTGTCTCACTTTCCTGTGGCTAATCGTCAATCAAAAAAGTTGCTGGAAGTGGATGAAATGTTCTTTTTCACTATTGGCTGCAATAGGAAATAGGAGTTTGAAGAGATCAGTTCAGTGGAAGCACTTGTTTTGTAGTCAGAATTGATTTGGAATGACAATTTAAGTGAGAGAGATTTTGGCACAGGACAGTTCACATTCATGCTGATCTCATAAGCTACAAGGAGAGAAGTGTGGAGTGGTTTGTTTTTTTCTTTTTTTGTAAGAAGATCACCTTGTTTTATTTTCTTAGTATAACCTGGGGCTTCTGCAGAGTGGATGAGGCTTTGGCTGTAACATTAACACCCACACAGCGTGATGATCCAGTTGTGCACGGTGAATCCCTCATTTGGTGCTATAGCCTTTGTAGATTATGCTGCTGGTTGGTGTTGCCTTCCCTGTGGGAATCAAAGCATCCACTCCTTTTCACTTGTGGTGAGGAAATTAATATCCTATTCATGTAGCTGTATATTGCTTTTAATTGGTTTAGTATTAAACTATCGGCTGCTTGAATGAAATAATGTGGGGAAGGTAATTTCAAGGAGGCAGTTTGTCTCTGGAAAATTGGAGTGTTTATTTCCATGTTATTGAATCACACAAGGGAATATCTCATGTAGAAAACTGTATTTTTGGAAAGATTAATGAACCCTTAATAAACAATGAATATTTTTCCTAAATAAAATGGCTGGCAAAAATGGCACCACCAACTTGGTGGTAACACATCTGCCCAATACGAAAAGCGAGTAAATATTTGTGAATTGCACACCAAAGGCAATCAGGGAGAACTGGTAGCACTAGACACACAAATAATATTTTATTAACTTTATCAGACCATTTATTAACTCCTTAGAAAGGAGCAGAAAGCACCTGGAGGTGGAGGTCTCTCTTAGTAGTCATGTTTCCCCAAGCATTGGGCTGGGGCGCCAAATTGAAATGGCTCTGCCAACTGCTGTAGAGCTGGGTTGGGAAGGGTGGCCTCTGTTGTCCTTACCTGATGATGGTGTTGATGTGGAAGTGCAACATCTGTGTGCTTGGTGAGTTCTGCAGCTGACAGTCTGGATGGGACAGAAAGATGCTGCAGTGATGTGAAGGGTTAAGCAATGTACAGAGGGGGTTAGGGTTAAGCCACTTGCTTTACAATGTTACTGCTTACTGGTGATAAACAAATGCATGCTTGCCAGAACAGGGTGGGAGGACCAAGCCTATTGAGAAGAGGAAGGAACAGTAACTCCTGTTCTCTGGACCCCTAAACCGTCTGAAATCACCTTTGCGGTTTGGACAGTGACTATATCACCAGGGAACATGCTCAATGATTGGAGATGAAAAGTTCAAGGAAGATTCATTTACTTCATTTTGAGACCCTTGCCCACAACCACCAGGAAACACTACGCAAGCAAGGACCTTTCTTGAAAGTCAGATGCAGGGACTGTGAGAATGAAGACCTTGGGCCCACTGTAGGAGAGGATCTGGATCGAGACAATCTTAAGAACCTGAACGTGTACAAGTCCATGGGACCTGATGAAATCCATCTACGGGTCCTGAAGGAGCTGGCGAGTGAAGTTGCCAAGTCACTGGCCATCATATTTGAGAGATCATGGCAATCAGGTGAGGTTCCCGAAGACTGGAAAAGGGGAAATATAACCCCCATTTTCAAGAAGGGGAAAATGGATGACCCGGGGAATTACAGACCAGTCAGACTCACCTCTGTGCCTGGTAAAATCTTGGAGTAGATTCTCCTGGAAGCCATGCTAAAGCACATGAACACCAACAAGGTGCTTGGTGGCAGCCAGCATGGCTTCACTAGGGGGAAATCCTGCCTGACCAATTTGGTGGCCTTCTACGATGGGGCTACGGAACTGATGGACAGGGGTAGAGCAGTTGATGTCATCTACCTGGACTTGTGCAAAGTGTTCGACACTGTCCCACACGACATCCTTGTCTCTAAATTGGAGAGACATCAATTTGATAGGTGGGGCACTCGGTGGATAAAGAGTAGGTTGGATGGCCTCACGCAAAGAGTTGTGGTCAATGGTTTAGTGTCCAGCTGGAGGCCAGTGATGAGTGGTGTCCCTCAGGGATCGGTGTTGGGACCGGTCTTGTTTAACATCTTTGTCACTGACATGGACAGTGGGATTGAGTGCGCCCTCAGCAAGTTTGCTGATGACACCAAGCTGTGTGGTTGGGTGGATATGCTGGAGGGAAGGAATGCCATCCAGAGGGACCTTGACACGCTTGTGAGCTTGTGGGCTGATGCCAACCTCATGAAGTTTAACCATGCCAAGTGCAAGGTCCTACAGCTGGGTTGGAGCAATCCCAGGCACAGCTCCAGGTTGGGCAAAGAGGAGATTCAGAGCAACCCTGCAGAGAAGGACTTGAGGGTGGTGGTCAATGAGAATATGAACATGAGCCGGCTTCAGTGTGTGCTTGCAGCCCAGAAAGCCAACCGTATCCTGGGCTGCATCAAAAAGAGCGTGACCAGCAGGTCAAAGGAGGTGATCCTGCCCCTCTACTCTGCTCTCGTGAGACCTCACTTGGAGTTGTGGCTGTTCAGCCTGGAGAAGAGAAGGCTGTGTGGAGACCTCAGAGCAGCCTTCCAGAATCTGAAGGAGGCCTGTAGGGATCCTGGGGAGAGACTCTTCATTTGGGACTTTAGTGATAGGACAAGGGGTAACGGGTTCAAACTTAAACAGGGGAGGTTTAGATTGGACATAAGGAAGAAATTCTTTCCTGTTGGGGTGGTGAGACACTGGAATAGGTTGGCCAGGGAAGTTGTGAGTGCTCCATCCCTGGCAGTGTTCAAGGCCAGATTGGATGAAGCCTTGGTTGGCACGATTTAGTGTGAGGTGTCCCTGCTTATGGCAGGAGATNGAAGAAATTCTTTCCTGTTGGGGTGGTGAGACACTGGAATAGGTTGGCCAGGGAAGTTGTGAGTGCTCCATCCCTGGCAGTGTTCAAGGCCAGATTGGATGAAGCCTTGGTTGGCACGATTTAGTGTGAGGTGTCCCTGCTTATGGCAGGGGGGTTGGAACTAGATGATCTTAAGGTCCTTTCCAACCCTAACTATTCTATGATTCTATGATTACAATATGAAGTGGGGATAGGTCATGAATATGTATAGGCATGTTGCATAACCTCATGAATATGTAATAGTTTAGAGGATAAATATGAAGGAGAACAATGTTGAGGTGCGCATGCCTCTGGAGGAGCAATCCCCCATGCACCTCAGCGCTGAATAAAGCATACCTACTTTACAACTTTAACGAGTTGTGGAGTCTACCTGTGTATCAGCAGTACTGTGAGTGATGATGAATAACCTGGTGCTGTCCCAGGGTTTTTCCTCTCAGTACCTCTTTTCTTTCTGCCCTCCACTCAGGAAGGGAATGTGTTCTTTTCCTCAAATATGAGTGGAATTATAAAAAGCTGCAACTTTTCACACATTTGTTCATATTTAAAAATAAGATCTCTACCCATTCATCTGAAAAAAAATGTTACACCTGTATAACTTGAAAAGGTGCACTTCATCAGAACAGTGTTGATGGAATTTTTGTTTTGTAACCAGCTCCCAGAAGTTCTTGCGGTCTGACCCAAAACACATTTCTTTTTCTTTCTGACAACATTTTCTTTTGGAAAGGAGACTCTTTCAGGTTGACAATAAAATTTTCTGAAGCAAAGAGTTTTGTTTAAAAAATGCTGATGGAATTTTACACTTCTAAAGATTTTTCTCCATTTTCTACTGCAACTAATCGTGGCGCTGGACTGCGTAATTTCTAAATGGAATGATAAGATTTTGAACAGTAAACAATGGAAGTTCCTGCAACTGAATACTCAGGCAAGTATGTAACATTGCTTTGGTGCCAAAACTCCCCTTAAGGAAGGTGTAGATAGGCTGGGGTGGAGCAGGTGAAGAAGATGAAAAATGGAGAGGGGGATCAAGATTCCATGGAACTCTGGTAAGCCTGGAACTAATGATTGGGCAGGCTGACACGAAGGGAGGGAATCAGAGCCCAGCTGGAGAAATCACAGATCTCCATGAATTCAGTGATTCATGACTGCTATGAACACCTAGCTGACAGCACATTCTCTGCGGATCAGTGCACTGGCTTTGACTGTGACACTTGCATGTGTCAGCCCTGGGGGTGTCATGTCACATCACAGAGGGGTGAAAAAAACCCACTGTTAGGGAGAATCCAGTTTAAGTGACCCATCTGATGCTGTGTCAAAACTCAGCAAAGGAAGCAGGCACTGACAGGTCCAGTTCCTATCTGGACAGGCTTGTATGCACTCAACTGCATTGGTATCAGTGAATCCACAGTGAGGAGAAAGATCATTTTTGGTTTCAGGATCACTAAAGATCTGACAGACTGTACATACTCAAAGCTGTGAAGCCCCATCATTATGCTGAGGATGTTTCTTGGGCATTGTCTGGGTGGTGACTGCCTCTGCTACAGGATTTTGTGTCATTCTCTTGCTTCTCGCATTGATTTGATATATCCAGACATTATTGTCTTATTTCCCAGGCAAGGTGTAGGTTGCATAGCAAAAGGGTGCTTCTTCAACTGCACTTTGCTTTATGTATGATAGCCTGGCACTGACTCCCACTGGGAAGAGGGAGTAGAGTGGTTTAGAGAGTTGCCATCAAAAAAGAAATCAGTGATTGCATTATTCCCCTTCAAACCATGCTTCATATCCCCCGGCCAGGTGCTGTTGCCTAACTGGGTCCAGACGGTTTCAGCTCAGCTTGATGTTTTTTCCTAGCTTGCATTTATAATGCCATCAGCCAATGCAGCAGCCAGCTGTTGTGATTGGGCAGTGTTATTGTCACTACCTTCTTCCGCTCGGCATGTGTGGTGGTTATGTTTTATCTCAAGTTAAACAGTACATTTCTTAGGGTTTTTCCCTGTGCACTTGTAGTGGGTTGCTGCAATTGCACTCTATTTCTGTTCACAGCCTGATTGTCCATAAAATATAGCCATGGTGGGAGAGACAGGAAAGGCAACAAATTAGTACTGATTTGCTGTACTGGCCTCCCCTTGGAAAGCAGGGACCAGGTTCAAGATGCAGTGAGCAGGAGGAGCTACTTGCAAATTGAGATGGAGAAGGGACTGGTTTCATTTGAGTTTTGAAAAAGGTGTGTGCTTTGTGGTTTTACTCTAACCATCTCCCTCCTGTGGCTTCCTTCCACTAATGGGGTCTCTTGCCGACACCCACAATAGTGAGATGAGGGTCTTGCACATACCTTCTTAATTTGGATCAGGAATCCCTCTCCCCGCATTTCTCTTCTCCCTCCGGGGGAGCAATGAGAAGTCAGATTTCTTCTATGACAACACAGATGTGAAATTGAGTCTGCCTTTCTCTTTACAAGCAACAAGTGGAGGAACATACAAGAACATGGAAAAGGGTGTGAACTACAGCACCCTGTTTATCTGGCTCTGAGCCTTCTTGCTGCAGTGATCTCAAATCACGGAACACATTTTCTTGATTATGGCCTTGTTAATGCTTTATTTGGCATTTATTAAAACTCTAAACTGTACTTAGAAAATACACAGTGATTAATGATCACTCATTAGGGACCAAGGAAGCTTGTGGGATCATTCACTTACTATTGGCATAAGTGGAAGAAGTTTGCCTTTTCACCAGTGTCCTGGTACAAACAGCAAGAGTATTTTTGGACCATGTGGGGATTACACCAAGTAAGGAATTTTAGGGCAAGGGTGTGAGGCACATGGCTGCTTCTACTTTCTATATGGACCATGCAACTATATCAAGGCTTGCCTATGCAGTCCATGTCACTTTGAGCATGTCAATGCAGCTCCTTCTGTGGCTTAATCCTGCTTAGTATTGCACAGCTAGAGAGCTTACACCATGCAATCAGCGTTGTAATAGCTCTGTTATTCAAGCTGTGGCCCTTTATTGTGCACAGATAGGAGATACCCTTACAAGAGAGTACTTATAAGGTGCTCTGTCACAGGAATGTGCCTTTTCTTTTCAGAGATAAAGTGGGCTGCTGATTTTGTTTGTGTTACCCTGCTGAGTGCTGCAGGACAGCTATTGTATCGCCCCTCATTCACTTCACTCTGTCCCTTCCCTGAAGTAGGGCACAGAGAAGTTTGTTTTAACTGCAGATGTGTGTGGAGGCAATGCCAGGGAAAACAGTTTTCAAAGTTATCAAGGAAAATTACAAGTGAGACAGGGCAGCTATACTGGCACACCTTGGCTGCACTAAAATGGATGATGAAACCTCAGCATCTAGGAGAAGTGTAATATTAGGCTTCATTTCCAAATAAAGGGATGCTGTATGTACATGTGTTCGTTGCATGTGTTTGGGAAGTACAGTAGCACAAATTGCAAATAATTGGTGTTTCTCTGCAGTACACTGAACCGTAATATTTTCCCCCCTGATAGTAAATATTACATAGATGAGTAGGCATTTCTGAGCATCACTGAGAGAGAAATTCTTTAAAGCAAAATACACAGCAAAAGAAAAAAAGTGTTCTGCCTCAATCTGCTCATAGGCAGGCAATAAACAAGCCTTCAAAGATACTCCTGAGTCTGGCTGAGGAAGAGGTGGCCTTGGGCACAGTAGCTGAACAAAGCTGGCTCCTGACTGTAGCAGGTATCTGCTGGAAACGGGTACTTTGTTTTTGGCGCAGGCAAGAGAGAGGAGTGGAAAACCAGTGGGCTTATCCTTGGTAGTGCTGAGCTACACAGAGTTTGGGAAGCTGGAGGAAGCTAGGGATAAGCATAGTGTCTGACGCATCTTAATTATCTCTCAGAATCACACCATGCAATAGGTGCAAAGCACCATTCCAACTCTCAAGATAGCTGCAGGTTGCTAGAGAATGATCTGCTACTGGCACAGCATGTCTACAATCCCCAGTCTCTACAGCCCCTGTAGATGGAAGCGAATGGGATATGCTAGCTCAATAACTGGGGATTTGTTCATTGTGTCTCCTATTGTTTGTGTCCTCTGTTTCTTTTTAATGTTGTGACATCAAAGGCGCAGGTCAGGGTTGTTCCCTTGATTACTGAGGTCTATTAATGACAGATACATGGCAGGTTCATATGTTGGTTATGATGACTGTGATCCAGTTGTATGAGGATAAAGTTGCTAAATCTTATCTTGAGATGAGCTCTGTCTTTAAGGCAGAGATACACATGATGAGAATTCTGTTCATCAAAGTGTAAGCCCTCATCTCACTCATTTTAACTTCTAACACCATTTCTTACAAGCCCATGGTTGCTGCAGCACTGTGATCTAGCCAGCAAAGATAGACACAGCTGAATTTATGCTACATGGTGCAATAAATCTTCCATGCCCCACTTAACAAAGGCTATATTGATTAAAGGCTTGAGATCAATTATGATCAATACTGAGAACCAAAACTTTCTTGCCATGGTCCCATTTCTGAATGATGGGAGCCTGACAGAGCTGGGCCTTAGGCATACATTTGCAACACGTATAAGGAAGTGGTGTTAGATTTTTGATTTTGTGAGGCTATTTGTGAAACTATGTTTCTTATGACTCATGCTGGACAGTTAAGAGTTCTTGGAGCATCTGTGTGTCTGCAGGAGGGTCTGCGATTCTGTGTGGCACAGGTGAGAGGATACTTGTTGGGAAATTCCCAGTATACATTCTTACTCATTTGCTTGCTTATGGCTTGCTGTTTCTAATAACTTAAGGAAAGGTAAGAGCCCTGGACATGGATCATAAAGTAGCAAGTGGGTTCCTCTTAGCCATGACATCTGGGAGCCACATACATGCAAAAGGACAATCTCTGAGAGACACTGTTTCCCAGGAACTCAAATTGAGGAGGACTGCTGGATCCTGGCTTACTCCAAGCCTTACTCCACCAGTGAGCGAGCAATAGCATCTTCCCTCTTAGAAGTAAAGCTCTTCCTAGCTCACATTGTATACTGTTAAATACTGCGCCACACCTAAGTTCTGTAAACCACTGGACTACTGAACTAAAGAAGGCAGAGCCACCACTTACTACAGTTTCTGTGAAGGCTGCTCCGACTGCTGTGCTCTGAGGCAAGATATCACTGCCTGTGATTGACTATAGTACTTCAGCTGAGGTAGGCATCAACCCATCAAGACATTTGCGTGCCAACACTAACAGACAAATCCTGGAAGCACATCACTACTAGACCCTTCTGGGTCTGAAGCTGGACCCCTGAGAATGGGGACTTGATGTTTGGTCTTAGACAATCGTCTCATTTTGAACACTTGTCCCCATGATGACTATACTCCCTGGAGAAGACACTGTCCGCAGGGCATCATGGCTGTGGGAGCTTTTAAAGGTTGTGACAGTGGCAGTAGTTGTCCTGGAAGAGCTCTAGTACCAGTCACTTTGCTCAGCTCAGGATTTAGCCCTGCTGGCCCTGCATGGCCGGCAGCTTCAGCAGAGTATAATTAAGTTGGAACTGCCTTTTAATTTTCTTCTGTAGTTGGGCTAGTTAGGATTGTTATTTGGACCTGTTTTTGAAAAGAATCTCAGGTCTTTGTGATCAGGCACTTGATATAATTCAGTTTAATTTAATTTTAACACTGGCAAGATTCTCATTTAAAGTGTACTTTTCCAAGTGTATAAATCTATAGGAATGACACTGGCTCAGAACCTTTACCAGGCAGGCTGTCATAACTAATGCCTATTAGTTAAATTAATGTAACAATGTGTACTTTTAGTACTTAGGAAAGAGTCTGCTCCTCAAATATAAACCACAAAGACCTGAAAATGGCTATTTAATTAAACTCATTTTTTTCTTTCCAAATGCTTTCTCTAAACAGGGGGGTTGGAACTAGATGATCTTAAAGCCCTTTCCAACCCTAAGTATTCTATGATTCTAAACTTTATTTCCTCAGGTAAGATGTTCTTACAAGAGAATATGAAATTAAAATGCTAAAAAAAAAAAGGCCAAGTTATGGTATAATGATTACATTAAAACTTACTCGAGACTGTTCTAATNAACAGGGGGGACTAGATGATCTTAAAGCCCTTTCCAACCCTAAGTATTCTATGATTCTAAACTTTATTTCCTCAGGTAAGATGTTCTTACAAGAGAATATGAAATTAAAATGCTAAAAAAAAAAAAGGCCAAGTTATGGTATAATGATTACATTAAAACTTACTCGAGACTGTTCTAATTTTATACTATTTCTAGTATAAAATATGGAGAAAATTGAATTAATTTGAAAATGCTTCAGTGGTGAAAGGTGAACACAAAAATCTTCACTGGGAGCTGACGTATGCAGGCATCATGTTCTTGCAATCACTTTCTGAATTCCCTGGAAGTTTAATGAATTGCTAAGTTATGGCAGAGTATCTTAATTTTCATTTAATTTTTTGAAATCTGACCATTTTGCTTCACAGTGGTCTTCAAATGCACTTTGTTTCTAAAGGCTTAAGAGAGGCCCAGAAAAAACTGTGAAGCTGGGACATAACTGGAGCTCATATGACTTACTGCAGGTACTTTCAGTCACTGGAGCACAGTGAACTTCTGGTCTCTGCCACTTAAATCCCCTGCTGTATAAAAATAAGAGCTCTGTACTTCCATGCCGTGATCTTGTTTGAAGAGCAGTGCCTGGAGCTAATCACAGTACTGTTTGATGATTAATGAGAAAATGCTTTTGCCAGAGAAATCAGAGCAGATATATCTACTGTAGACTTCTAGTGCTCTGGGTTATTATAAATAGATAATTAGCAGCAAGTATTTAACACAACAAAGGCTACTATGGACACCCTTTTCCATTTCATCAAAACTATTATATTAAAAAATATTATTTACATCCAAGGTTTAGAAGATCAGCTTTGGGTAAGAGACAGAAATTTGTAACCAGAAATAAATATGTAACATGTCCATTGTAGGTTTTGCAAATGTGCTAAGTACATTGAGTTAACTGGTAATTAACTCAGAGCAAAGTCTACAGATAGTCTAAACATATTGATTGCCAACTCTTTCTTTCCTTCCTGGAACAGAATTACTGTCAATGCTGAGCTGAATTAAAATAAAAGAGCACTACAGACTATAATTTCTGCTGCAGATTTAAGACATTTTTATGGTGTGGCGTGTGACTGGAGTAGGGCAGTAGTCATCAACTACTGTTTAGGTGCATACAGCACATTTTGTGTTCTAGAAATCAGAAATATCTGTAGGGAGTACCCAAAATGAAAGAACAGAAAGAACACCATGAATCTATAATTTCACTGTAATTATAAATAGACATGGCCAGAAGAGACCCTCCACATCTGTTAAAGGACTACTTTTCGGAAAGAAAAAGAAGCTAACTGGCTACAGGGCACATGTACTCTGATTATTAAAGGTTTGAGCTCGGTCATGGGAAACTGAGAAGAGGGAACAATGCATGTTCTAAGAAACCAGAAATGCCAGAAAATGCATAAAGGGTGCTTCCAGAAGTTGCACATTATCCTGTGATTTGTTCAGGTAGAGTGGATATCTGCCATTTTCCTTGTAGATGGACTTGGAACTACTCTTGGCACAGTTGAAAAGTAGGCTGATGAGAGTTATTTCCTTTGTTTTAACGAAGGTGATCGTATTCTTCACTGCATTCACATTCAGTCATATACAAGTTTAATGCAATTCAGTCACAAAAGGTGACACTCATCTCACTTAATTTTTTATGTCCACAAAACAGAAGTCTACATCCAAACAGGTTGTCTGGCCTTCTTTATGACTGTGGAGACAGTGTAGAGTCTGGAGATGCTTCTAGAGCATGACTCATCTATTCTATTTCAGACACTTATCAGAGGAGGAGATGAATTATGCCCCAGGAGTGCCTATTTCTCCTTGACTATAAAGAAAATTAGACAGCTAGCTCAGATGAAGATGTCTGTGCTATAATTTTCTAAGATCAAGCAAAATGAACCCCATATGAGGTGACACAAATTAACACTGTGTGCACCTTTGTCATGGCACACTTCCAAAAGCTTCTCACTTTGCTGCTCTAGCACACATGCTTCCATAGTCAGCTGGGACTCCCCTAGCATTAGTGGCAAAAACTCCTCACATTCAACTGTAGGTTTGAAATGCAAAACCAATGGGCACCCATAACCATAAGATTGCTGGCTCACAAGGAAGTCCAGCCTACTCCTGAGGTGTTCTCAGGGCCGCTTCCAATCTTCAGTGAAAGAGGAAGGGACTTCTTGAACCCCTTCAGGTGATGGTTAAACCACTGTAGGTACTGCACAGTGCTTTTGGGTTGCTGGCTTAAATTGTCCCATCTAAATTATCTATCACCAACCTGAGACAGTGTCTGTAAAGTGTTTTGACTGAGGAGGCTTTTGGAAAGGTCTGTGGGCAAAAGCAAATAAAATAACAAGCAAAACAGAACTCAGCTGCCTGACTTTTCAAAATAGCCTGCTAAGACATGTGAAATATAGTCTCTCTGAGATCCAAAAAGGAGCTCATTTTCATACTTGGTGTGTACTTTTGCTGCTTGAGGTATTTCTTTCTGCTTCTCATTAATGCTCTTTTCAGCCCCACAGGGAGAGTGCTAGGTAAAGTGACCAAGAAAAGCTTTCTTGATGCTCTTCCCAACTTCATGAAATTTTAATGCTATTGTATTTGAGCCTTTTATTTATTTAATATTTGCCCAGGGACAGGATAAGCTGTCCATATTGCTTTCCATCAGAATTACCCCCGGAGGAAAAGGGAACACTATAATTTAACATCTTCCTTATTAATATTTTTAATACAACAACAAGATAATCACAAATAGTCTAGTCTGGTTATATATCAATCTTGTTTCTATGTACATCAAAGATGAAAGGAGTGAATGTGGCTCAACACAGATTTTCTTTCTGTGGCTGCTGGGATCTGTGGACAACAGTTTTTAAGATAAATGCCTGAGGTTAGGTGCCTCCCATGAAATGACTGAAGTATCTTACTGAGTATGTGATACTTCCTCCATGTGAAGAACAAATGGAAGAATACTCTATGGTCTCCTGGCTCCTGAAACATCTTCACCATGTGTGCTGTCAGTGACAGTATGATGCTCTGATTTTCATTTCTTCATGAGGATGAAAGATGTCAGCAAAACTAGACTCCTTGAAAAGTTTCTGGCCTCCTGGAAGAGTTGATGTCTGCACTTTTTCCTGCCTACACTGGCATTAACAATGACTATTCCCCAAGTGTATGCTCCATTAGTCTACTCAGGCCAGGAAAAAGCATGATCCATTCTCTCCTGAGTGGGGAGCACTTTAGAAAATGCAAGGCCAAGGACAGGGTGGTGTCATGGATGCTTATCTCTCCATCAAATATCCCTTGTAGGTGAGGATAAAGACAGAGATGGATGAGAGCAACAGATAGCAACTAAGTAGTGTGATTTTTCAGAAACCTTGGCCTTTCTGGAAATTGCTCCCACTCTTTGGAGTCATTGGAAGTAATGCTGTTCAGTACTTTCAGTACCGAAAAACCAGTTCAACTTATCCTGAAGCCAACATATGACTTGATGTCTATTCTAAGTGCATAAACTGTCTTTACCTTCTTTCATTCCAGTGTTGTGCACATCCTGATCTACTGCACTTGGAAAAAAATTTTGTTGTAAAAGAAGCCTTTGGAATTAATTTTGAATTAAAGCGATGGCTGGGATTTGAAGCCATGCTCAGTTCTTACGTCCAGTCACGCTTCTAGGCAATAGTTCCTTTTCTATATACAGAACTTTGAAACCTCCCATTCTTTATATACTGGAATACTGGTGTTATTATCAGTAATAACAACAAAATAATAAAGTAATAAAATAATAAAGTGACCTACTTCACTATCTCACTGAGATTGAAGCTTTTTCTTATTTTTATTATGTGAATTTATACATAGTCCTCAGCTGTTTTCCCCAGATAGATGTTGTGCTTGAATACGAGGGCCAGTAAACTTGCAGGGTTTCGCCAGCTGCCTTGGCAAAAATATTACCTGTGGGAGCCAATGGAACATTTATTACACACTGCCTACTGTGCCACCAATGACATTTCTCCAAATGCAGCTGTGAAGAGATTAAAGATACTTATTAGTTTATTTTGTCACAGTATTATTATAAACGAGATTATCTTGTGCTACATGAAGTATGATAGAGCCTGGTAAGTGTTTAATTCTTGAAAAGGTGCTGCATAGTGTATACTTGCATTTTTATCGTTGTCTGGGACTCTTTCTTGTCTGTGTCTTTCTAGTGCATCACAGACTTAGATTTATGTCAAGAGAAGCAACAGTGTGTCAACTAAATTCCTGCTATAAAGGTGTGCTAAACACTTGCTTGGTCATACAAATAAAAAAGAGTAATTTATTGCATGAATTGCATAAGTTTTAGCAGTGAGAGAAGAAAATGCATTCCATCTGATGTATCTGTCAGATGATACTGCCTGTTTTAAAAAGAAACAGTTGGGGATAACCAGGAAATTGCAGCAAAATGAAACAAATTCCTGCATTTATCTCCATCACAGATGACAACGGGAGAAATACCTGCTCTAAAGCTTCTTTTGCTGTAGGTGATAAAAATGAGTAACAATTTAAAAATGCAATTAATCAGTAGGGCCAGATGGTATCCAGGAGTTTTGAAAGAATTTAAGAGTCTTTCATCTGTCAGCAAAAGTACATGAACAATCACTAAAGCCAGCTAACATAAAGGAGGACTGAAGTGTTGCCAAAGTAATAGTTCCCTTATTAAAAAGAAAAAACCCAACTTTACCTCATTACTATTTAAATTAGTAAGGAAAATAATTAGGGACATGTACAATGCTTAAATGATCACCACAGGCAAAATCTTTCTTCTTCCAAATTACTTATGGGAATTGAAGTTGTGGTAGGTAAGGGTGAGATGGCACACGTGAACTTTGAAGGAGCCAATGATAAAATGCTGCACTGGCAGGTGAGAGGCCAAATCTGTTGTGATGAAGAAACTAATTACAGCAAAGTAAATAGGCAGAACAGGAGCAAATCCTCAGATCTGCAACCAGAGGCCATGGGATGGAGTGAGCTCAAAGCTGACTTAATAGCCTGTTACTGCCAAAACCTGCAGAAGTTAAACAATTATCCCATCCACTGTATTCCTGTCAGCATGAAGATGCCCATATGTCTTCAGGGATTTGAAGACATTTTTACACTTTATCTGAAAATCTACCTCTGAAAAGTAAAAATCAGGGGGAAAATATGTGTTTCTGAATGCATATTTGAATTTTGGACTGCAATTTAGGGTTTTGATTGGAAATTCTTGTGCAGCCTCCACACCAAGGGGTGTTGCTGGCCAAAACTTGTTTCCCTTTCTCCCTTCGCTTTAGCCTCCCTGCAAAACTTCTGATGCAGAGTGCATGGGGAAAAGCAGGGGCTCACTGTCTTGAATGCTGCCTCTAAGGTAAGCTACACTTTCTCGGATGCATTTCCAGTTTCCTAGAAGCTCACCTGCAAAACATAGATCTGTGCCTCCTCTTCCTGTTGGAGTGAGTCCTGAGATCCAGCCTATTTTTGACTGGGGCTTCGGCTGTACTTGCTAGACATGAGTTGCTTCTTCCTGTTGGCTGAGCAGACTTGGTACCTGCCTACATTTCTGTAGGGAACCTGCAGAAAGCAAAACCCATGAGTGACATAGAAGCAGCCTACTTATGTACCAGCCAGAAAAACCCACTGAGTTCCTTCCTTGGGGCTGTTGTGGCAATTTTTCATCTCTCTTCCATTTAAAGCTTCTCTCTGATAGATATCAGTAGCACTCTCTGGATTCATGGTCCATGCTTGGGGGATGGGTTGAAAGCACAGATGGCAGTGAGGTGGAGGTCTCCAGCAGAGTCTGGACAGGCTGTCTCAGCACGGTCTGTGGTGTGTGTTCCCCACATAGCTTGTCTCTCAATGTGGTCTTCTAGCCCAGTTTGCCCTGTGCCTCTAGTCTTACATACAGCTACTCTCTGCCCATACATGCCAAGGAGGAAGCACATGGGCCAAGAGTATCAATGGAGGGCAGTCAGAGGCAGGGAGAGATGCTGTGTTGACTCAGGGGCTGTCCTCCACCAATGTCCCCAGGCTCCCACTGACCTCTGCTGCTGCATCCCTTTCCCATGCAGCCACAGAGCACACCTCTTTAAACCTATCTCCAGGGAGTTACCTGCAGCCAGAGACCCTTTTGCTTGATCCGTGCTTACTCAGGTTGCCATCACTTTTCCATGCATAGGGTAATCAGAGTGGCATAGCCCTGTGCACTGTGCAGACCAGGGTGGTGGTCCACTCTGCACAGACCTTCTTGAGCAAGTGAAACAGCACACAGGCTTTCTCAAACTGCGCTAATTACCGTCTGCCTTTTTGGGGTGCAGAACTGTAGAAAGGCAAGAATTCTTTAGCTCGTTATTGTTTATGTTTCTTCATCAAGCTATGAAAATTAGTTCTTACAAAGGTAATTATTGTTTGATTGTTCTGAAAATTGTGCCCTCACAGGGACAGGACTCTGTACCCATTTGAGCCCATCTGTTTGTCCACATCCTAATTACTTCTAATTATAAGTAATCCCAGGAGCAGGCATAAGCTGTTTTTGTGCCATAGATGTTCCAACAAGATTCAGACATATTGTCAACATGTTTTAGCAGTTTAATGGTAGCGCTGGAAAGCAAAGACTTGTGAGATTTATTCTTTGTCCTGGCACAACCCTCACATCCCTCTCAACCACCTGTAGCTGTGCAAAGCTACAGCTGAAGCTTGTCACTGAGACTCCCTCTGCAGCCCAGGAGGAGAGGCAGATGCTCTTTTGTCAAAGGAGTCTGGATACCTGACTTGGGATAGGAAATGAGGTAGGCAGTACTGGTGGGATTAAAGTCACCCTATCACCCGTGGAACAATACTGTTGTGCCTGACTTGTTCATCACTGCTTTCTACCTGCTTGTGCATTGTCGTGCCCCTCCCCCCCCTCCACTCTGTCCTGTTGATATTTTTCCAAACACGAAAGAGGTATTTCCAGAGAAAGGAAGAGTTTGTAAATTATTATCACTCTGCTGGTGCATTTCACTAATGTAAAAATGGTGTGTCAGAATAGTCATTCTAAGCAAGAAACATGGATAAAGCATTTCCTGATTTTGTCAGTGGCAGTTTTTAGTGGAGTTGCTTCTGTGCTCTGCATTGTTGGTGACTGGTGTACAGCACTGCAGTCCCAAAAGAATCTGCCTTCTTCCTCAGCTCAAATGAAAGCCATTTTAAAGTTCATTTTCATATGTTTTCAAAATATGTTTGTGCCACAGTGCAGCTGGCATCTTGCATTAGTAGCAAGGTGTCCTTTCTTTCCATTTTGGAGAGCTTAGTTTTGCTTTCTTACTGCTTTGTCACAAGTCATCATAGCAGACCTGCTGCTACCACCAAAATCATGGATGGCACAAGCAGTGGAACTGCTTTTGTTGTGTCTGTTTACCAACCCCAAAAAATCCTTGTTAATCTTGACAAGATCTCAGCTTCTGTGGTACTTCTGAGATTTTCTACCAACTTGCCCTACAAAAGGCTCTTCCACATATAAATTATGCAGTTCTACGATCATGTAGCTGAAATAAAAGGCAATAATTTCTGAAAAGAACCTGCACAAAACTGTGCTGTGCCAGTTTCACAACAGGATAGTGAGACCTAGCCGTGATTAATTAATATTTCATACCTGGCTTTCCAAACCATTATGAAATGTTTCATACTAAAGTGATGGACAGAAGTTCATTGCGTGACACTCTCCTGCCATCCAGAAACACACCAGGCACACCACAGTGTGAATTCCTCAATTTACATTTAGTTTTCCAAAGTCTGTGGTACTTTTTCTTTCTGTCTTGGTAAGATGAGTAAACGTTTTGCTGCAGGAGAGAGGGCAACACAGCTGTATAGAGGTTACACACTGAATCCCAATGGGAAGGGAGAGGTACAGAGTATATTTAATGCATTATGTGCACAGAAAGTAATCAAGTCTGTAGTTGTCATGGGCAAAAAGAGACAATTCCATCTCTTACTGGGCAGGCATTAGGCGTGAACACCTGCCTATTGCATCTATAAATAAAATCTCTGCGGCTCTTCCTTTCAGCCTGAGCAGCCTGAGCATGTGTGTTCTGGAGCAGCTGTCTGCTCAGGGAAAAGAACAGAGTCACCCTGCGGTGGTAACTGTTTAATTTACATCGATAATGACAGCCCTGGCGCAGGCTGTCCTCCTCGCCAGCTCCCAGCGTGGCGGTGAGGGAATTCAGCTGCTAAAGCTGGAGGGAGGAGATTCCTCCTTCATTTCGTGTGATCGCCCGCCGTGCCGAGGTGAGGGTGCTGGTGCTGCCTGCAGTCTGCTGCTCCTTGCTATGTGCTCCTGCTCCCTGCAGCAGTTCTTCCTAGCTGGGAAGATGTGTTTGCTGGGTCTCTGATCCAGGGAGTTCCCATAGATATGTGGTCAGAATCCTTAGGCATTCACCCTGAAAGGTGAGGGAAGCCTGAATTACATTTTTGATTTGTATAAATAGTGCTTTGCTATTTTATTTTACTGCTTTCCATCTCCAAATCCAGCATGAAGCTTTTCCTTCCCCCTGCCTTGGCAGAACAGTGCTGAAGAGCAACTGTGTCTAGCAAGGAGGAGACTTTATCTTCATTGCCTTTCTTTTCATCAGACACCTCTGGAAGGGCACCAAGGAGATCTCAGTTTCTAAACTAGTTTTATTTGTCTGGGACAGTCTATGATTCTATGATTCTATAATTCTATACCTAAGTATATAGGTCTCTAGGGTTTCCTTCTGCAGTTTGTCAGGGAAATACAAGCTCCAGTCTCCAACCTGTAACACAGTGCCTAAACCCAGAAGACAGGGATACCCTGACATGCCTGTATGTAGATCAGAAAAATCCAGCTGTGATGCTGATCAGATCTGTTCTCATACCAGAACGACTGGAGGGAATCATTGAAATCGTCTGTGACTATAAAAAATAAATACATTTGGCATTTCTAATTCTCCATCACTTATTACTTGTTCTTCCTCTCATTCAGATTGAATGTCATCCAACTGAATAACAAAATCAACTAGTCTCAGATAGCCAGTTACGATCCACTAGGGTTATCAATAACTAAGAGAAATGAGTAAATTAAGAGAAGCTCTGAATATTGATGACTTTTCGGACAACAAGTTACTTATTACACAATATTTTATGATAATTATAATCATAGAATCATAGAATAGTTAGGGTTGGAAAGGACATTAAGATCATCTAGTTCCAACCCCACTGCCATAAGCAGGGACACCTCACACTAAACTGTGCCACCCAATGCTTCATCCAATCTGGCCTTGAACACTGCCAGGGATGGAGCACTCACAACCTCCCTGGCCAACCCATTCCAGTGCCTCACCACCCTAACAGGAAAGAATTTCTTCCTTATATCCAATCTACACCTCTCCTGTTTAAGTTTGAACCTGTTACCCCTTGTCCTGTCACTACAGTCCCTAATGAAGAGTCCCTCTCCAGCATCCCTATAGGCCCCCTTCAGATACTGGAAGGCTGCTNTCCCTGGCCAACCCATTCCAGTGCCTCACCACCCTAACAGGAAAGAATTTCTTCCTTATATCCAATCTACACCTCCCCTGTTTAAGTTTGAACCCGTTACTCCTTGTCCTGTCACTACAGTCCCTAATGAAGAGTCCCTCTCCAGCAGCCCTATAGGCCCCCTTTAGGTACTGGTAGGCTGCTCTGAGGTCTCCACGCAGCCTTCTCTTCTCCAGGCTGAACAGTCCCAACTTTTTCAGCCTGTCTTCGTATGAGAGATGCTCCAGTCCCCTGATCATGAGTGTATAATTACTAGACAAAAAGAGGACTGGAATTTGTGAGGAATGTGAAGTTTTAAATAATTTATTTTGCTATGGGTATTAAAAGTGGTCTTCTTCCCATGCATCTCTATTGGAAAATATGTTAATTAAGTTGAACCCATCCCTTAGAAACAAGAACAACAGAATTTATTCCCAAGTTTGACATTCACACTGTGCATTTTTCCTAAATAAATATATATACCAATTCTAAAAAATTCAAACAATGTCATACAAAATCAAGTAAGTCATGGTGTTGCTTAAATATATAAACAAGTTTATAAAATTCAGACCATGTTAATCTCTCTTTGAGTGTTACATATACAAATGAGTGCATAATAAACCTCCATCATTTTAGAAGAAGCTGGGAATCGAATCCGGGTCAACTTCTTGGAAGGCAGCTATGCTAACCACTATACCACCAATGCTCAAGAACTTAATTTCTTAAATTACTTCAAGAACTTTCATTTCTTAAAATGGATGGAAGGACAAATACATGAAGTTCATGGCTCATATTATTTTCTTCCTCAAGTCAGAGGATGTTTTATTACTCTGGGGTGCACAAAATTTACATTCCCAATGCTGATAATGTAAACTTGTTTCTGCCTTGTGTCATAGATGAGTTATGAAGCAGTTAAAACTTTACAAGTGAATTGGAAACTACCTTTTCTCCCCCATTTACCTGCTAATGTCTTGAAGCACAGGCTTCAAGGATCTGCACATGATGCTTTAAACAATCCACACCAAAACAACTGATTTTCTAGGACTCTTCTGTTTGAGTGAATAAAGAAGTCTCTGATATGCTGGATCTAAAATACGCTAAAAGGTCTGTTGGGCACTATCTGCACAGCTGAACTGGGCAATTACACTACACAGAAAATAAGTAGATACATGCTACAAATGGAGCGTGCCCTAGAAGTAAGGCACGTTTGCTAAAAGCTGACCCAATTCTACCTCCAGCAAGCGTATTTTTGTCTCCTTCATCCAGCTGAGGTGGGTGCTGTCAAGCAGTTTTGAAACTGTATCGGTTTAAAAATACCCATGGAAGACTTCTGTGACACTTTCACAGGTATTGCTTTCATGGGTATATAAGGCCAGGACTTTGACCCTCTGTACAGTAAAAGATGCTGTTTCATTCCATTTATTTTGCATTGCACAGAGAAAAAAAGAGCAAACCACAAGAAAGATACGCTGTGTCAGAAGAGAGGCAGCTAGTAGGTCAGAAAATATATTATGGGAGATACAGATTCATCAGCTGGCTTAATACAAGGTGCTATGTTTTTCCTACAGACTTTGTAGGAATTCTGTAGGACTTTCTTTCACTTTCTTCAGCTACTGTGGTGACAACTACTAAAATATTTAGTTCAGTATTTCCAGGAGTAGTCTGCTGTCCAGTGAAACTTCTATCTCCATGGATCCTGGTGTGTGGAACAGCCTATTTCATTTGGTATTTGAAGGCAGTGGAGGGATTTACTGGTTATTTCTATACTGCTCACTTGGCAAGGAATCAGACTCTGGCCTTGGGATGAAGGGACACAAACTGCCTTGCTATTTCAGGCAAGTCCACTCCAGAGCACACTGACTGCATTTGCATCGCACAGACTCGTCTTCAGGTGAACCTGCAGCCTTAAACTTTGAGTGGTATCCCATGTGCTTTGTTCAAAGTGTCTGAGATTGGATATTAGGATTAGATATTAGGAAACAATTCTTCCCTGTGAGGATGGCGAGACACTGGAACAGGTTGCCCAGAGGAGCTGTGAATACCCCATCCCTGGCAGTGTTCAAGGCCAGGCTGGACTGGGCTTTAAGCAACCTGGTCTAGTGGAAGGTGTCCCTGCCTGTGGCAGGGTGGGCTGGAACTAAATGATTTATCAGGTCCCTTCCAACCCAAACTATTCTATGTTATGATTCTATGATCTCCTCTGTGAGGTTTGTCTGTGGCCAGCCATGCTGTGGCTGTATGTGTCCAGTAACATGTATGAAGGCTGGTGGTGCTCCCTGTACGTGCAAAGCCTGCAGGAAGTGTGTCAAGCCAATGCTTATATAGTCTTGCCTACACCCCCTTTGGACCATTGCTTAGCATAGGTCATTTCCCAGGCATGGTGGTAGGAACAAGCTGGAAAGAGACACACATGCTAAGCTCTAGTCCTCTTCTGCGTGGGGTAAAGAAGTGCAGTGTAGGCACTGGTGGTGTTTCAGACACTTGCAAACATATGCTGTGGTTTCTTCTCTCAGAGAATTATTTTTGTCAGTACTGGAGAACCAAGCTCCGGATGGGAACAATGTATGAGCAAATACTAGCCTGGACCCCCTGTGCACAGCTGGGGAAGCCGGTACTATTAGAGCCCCTGTGTTAAGAAATAGTTTTGAAATCCTTTTTGTGAAACCAACATAAGCTTTATGGGTTTTGCTTCTTATCCTGAAAACAAGGGTTGATTTTTTTTACTTTTTTTTCTTTTTCTTTCTTTTTTTTTTTTTTTTTTTTTTTTTTTGGGGGGG
>NDXB01009607.1:0-18574 GCA_002631895.1 Agapornis roseicollis
AAAGGACATGGAGCTGTTGGAACAAGTCCAGAGGAGGCCCACAAGGATGATCAGGGGACTGGAGCACCTACTGTATGAAGACAGGCTGAGAAAGTTGGGGCTGTTCCACCTGGGGAAGAGAAGGCTGCGTGGAGACCTCCTAGCAGCCTTGCAGTATCTGAAGGGGGCCTATAGGGATGCTGCGGAGGGACTCTTCATTAGGGACTGTAGTGTCGGGACAAGGGAAAACAGGTTAAAACTTAAACAGGGGAAGTTTAGATTGGATATAAGGAAGAAGTTCTTTACTGTGAAGGTGGTGAGGCACTGGAATGGGTTGCCCAGGAAGGCTGTGAATGCTCCATCTCTGGCAGTGTTCAAGGCCAGGTTGGAGAGAGCATTCAGTGGCAGGGGGAGTGTAACTAGATGAAAGGTCCTTTCTAACTTTAACTATTCTATGATTCTATTCTATAAAATTTTTGACCCAATATGGCACATTTCATCAGGAATCAAACACACTGTTTGTTTAGGCTGAACTGTTTCCATAAGCCATATTCTGCTTAGAAGTTTTAGATATGCATGGAGACTATGAGTAAAAGTAAAACTTCATTCAGTGAGCAATGACATAAATAACGCTCTGGTTAGGCAAATCAACAGGGAATTATAGTACTTTGAAAAATCCTTCTTGAGTTGTTCAATAATGCATTGCATTTTGTATGACCTCTCATTTCTGACAGCTTTTTCATTAGACAGATTTCAGTTCTAGGTTTAAGTCAAAGGCCAACGCTTCTAACACATCACTTCTCTCAAGAGGCAAGTTAAACACAACTTTTCACCCAAGGCACCACTTCTGCAAGCATGAAATAAGGCATTATTTTCTTGCTACTCCCAGCACATTGGTTCAGCTGCACTCCCCCTTAGCTATTAAGAAATCCAGACCACCTCTACACAAAACAAAATCCACATAAAATATTAATACAGTGAAATTACCACACCACTTTCCAGATGTGTAACATTAGAAACAGCACATAACACAGAACAAGCTACAGGTTTGCTATATAACACTTAGGAAAATACATCATGAAAATAAACATATCTGCAACCCAGCATCATTATCAAATGAAGTTTAATGAATTTCAATTATTTTTGGCTTTTTGGGGAAAAAAAAAATAAAACAAAAGCTCAGAATTACTATAAAAGCTTCGAAGAGAAAAAGATGAGGGAAGTTTTAGGGTTTGTTTTAAAAGTGCTTCTCAATTTAATAATGTAGGTTCTTCCCCAGCCAAGCCATAGGCACACAGGGAAGCAATCAGGTAATTAGGTATTTCTCCTTCTACCTGTATAAAGAAGTTGTGTCCAAGAATTTCCCCCTTTCACTCTGGGGAGTTAATTGTTTTTCAGTGCCTTGTATGTAGTACAACAGGTTCCAGGCACAAAAAGCACTATCTTATAGCCTACTAAAGTATAGTAGACTATACTAAACATTAAACTAGCATACAAAACAAACACACGTAAATGGCAAACTGCTGCACACGATATAAACAAACAAAACAAGAACTGCTAGACAGTAAGTCTATTTGCCTCTTACACAGTCTTTCCCACTTTGTTGCAAAAGTTTGAACATATACTGAATATAACGCATGTTCAAGTACATAAGTACAAATTTTTATCTAGATGCCTACATTTTTCAGTCTGAAAAAGCAGTTCACAAAAATACAGCATGTGCCATACGGCTATTCTCCTGACTTGTAAAACGCCTCTTGTTCACCAGGCTTCTTCCTGACAAACTGCCTGAACTCTACAAAAGCAATTTCTTGTTGATGCCTCCTATTTGTTCTTTATATATTCTCCTTATTCTCTAGTCTGAAGGTAATGTCAGTGATATCACACCTCTTAAGAGGGAACCTTACACTGATGATGCCACATTTTGGTGCCAAAATGGCAGAGGAGGACAAAGCCTCCTGCACTCCCAACGCTTCTCAAGCACATCAAAGGATGCTGGTAGCTTTAGGGATCCTGTATACCAGCTTAAAAATGCCTGTATAAAAATAACGAATAATTAAATAAAATCAAATTCTAGAATCATTAACATTTATATATTGATACAACTGTCAATTTTAAAATAATTCTATTAATTTAATATTACTCATAATATTGATATATTGCAATAAAAATTAAAATAAATGTCTTAAAAAAATTGCACAATTAATACAAGTCATTCAGTAACAGACACTATCCAGTCTTTTTCCTTCCCCTCTGATCTGCTTTTCATGTATGGTTAAAATTTAGTAGTCTGGTGTCACACAAGACTTTTCTAAAATATTAATATTTTTAGCTAATTTCTTCCCCTGGTACTCCATAACCCTGTCAACAGTAGGGAAACTGAAGGCTCTTCTCATCTATGACTGAACCCCAGTTTAATTTTAGCATGAAACAAGCAAGCATTACAGAGCATAGAGAAAGTTACTGCAGCAAATTTCTACAGCAGATGTTATAGAACGGGAAGATACTAATTTGCAAATATCCCACTCATACTCATCCTTCCAAAGATATCATTCACTCACAATCTCACACACACCTACACACAAGTGATGTGTCTGCTCAAGTGGTTTGGCCAGGACCACCCTTATGTGACAAAGAGGACAAGAGACACAAGCTATCAAGTTCTCACTATTTTTCTGTGTTTCTTCCCAACTGGCAACAAGAAACTACTTCTTGGAGAGATCTTCACAGCCTATGGTCTGTTTTTCTGTTGGGCATGAAGGAAAAGAAATGGCATATATGACAAGCTTCCACTGACAAGTCATCTGCTTTTTCAGAGGGTAGGCGTCCAGGTCTTGCATAAATAACACATTCCTCAATCTTACCACTGGGAATAATATCCTGGGAGCTGCATCCTTGGAGATTTGTTCTTTGTTATCAGTACAGGCTTTTCTTTTAACCCTTCTGCTGCTGCTTCTGGTGATTAAACACATCATTTATACCATCCCTAATAATTCTATTACTTATCTCTACAAAGGGTTTGGCAAATGTAAGCCAAGTCATCACAAATGGCACAAACTGTCCTGGAAATACCAGCAAATAAACCAAAAGCTGATGACCATCTGTCATGGTTTAAGTCTAGCCACACAGTCTCTCACTCTCCCCCTTTCTTCCACTGCCTGCTCCCGGAGGGGTGGGGAGGAGAATCGGAAGAATGTATCTCCCACAGGTTGAGGTAAGAGCAGTCCAGTAACTAAGGTGTAACACAAATCACTGCTGCTACTACCAATAACAATAATGATAAAGGAAACAACAAGTGAAGAGAATACAACCACTCATCACTGGCCAACCCAGCCTGACCGAGCGGTGATCTAGCCCTTCTGGGTTAACTGTCCCCAGCTCTACATCCTGGGCATGATGTGCTGTGGTATGGAATACCTCTTTGGCTAGTCTGCGTCAGGTGTCTTGTNCATCTGTCATGGTTTAAGTCTAGCCACACAGTCTCTCACTCCCCCCCTTTCTTCCACTGCCTGCTCCCGGAGGGGTGGGGAGGAGGATCGGAAGAATGTATCTCCCACAGGTTGAGGTAAGAGCAGTCCAGTAACTAAGGTGTAACACAAATCACTGCTGCTACTACCAATAACAATAATGATAAAGGAAACAACAAGTGAAGAGAATACAACCACTCATCACTGGCCAACCCAGCCTGACCGAGCGGTGATCTAGCCCTTCTGGGTTAACTGTCCCCAGCTCTACATCCTGGGCATGATGTGCTGTGGTATGGAATACCTCTTTGGCTAGTCTGCGTCAGGTGTCTTGTCTCTGCTTCCTACTGGCTTCCCCTCCTCCCTGGCAGAGCACGAGACTCAGAAAGTCCTTGGTCAGAGTAAACATTACTGAGCAACAACTGAAAACATTGCTGTTATCAGTGCTGTTCCCAAGTTGAAAGTCAAAACCACAGCACTGCACCAGCTACTAAGAAGGAGAAAAATGACTGCTACTGCTGAACCCAGGACGCCATCAAAAACTAATCTCTCAACCCATGCAACTAGTCCTTAAGAACTGAGGTGCTTATGGTGCTTCTCAGAACTTGTAGTTGTGTTGCTATGTTTTTTGGTAATTAAGGAGCTTGGTTTCTAGCTCTATTCAGTCCCTTCCCCAAGGGATGAAATCAGTTTAAAAAAAATCAAGTGTGGTTTGATTCAACTGACAACGGGAGATTGTCATATTTTGCACATATTGTAAAATGCTGTATCCAATGGAAATTGGCAAAAAAATCCCATGAAGCACTTTTCTTTTTACTAAAAAAGTGTTAACTATGTCACAATAAATATTACTTAAAGACACATTTCAGATTTATTGGACATCTAAAAACAGCACAACAGAGCCTACCCAACATAAAAGTGGAATGGAACTTTACAGTCAAACTTACTAAAAACATGACGTTTGCCAACTGAAATGCGAAAAGACAGAAGTGAGGACTGCTGTAGAAACAATTACACACTCTTCACATCCTGCTCCCTGGGCTCTTCCTGCCTATGCAACTTTCACATCATCACAGTCAGCTGTATTCCTACTGTGGCAACCCCTATTCATAACCTGCATTCCTACTGTGATGACTTTTGATAGCTTGAAACACTGATCTAGAGCAACCTTAAGGACTGAGAGCTGGGCATCACCTCACTTTAGGCCAGGTTGGATGGGGTTCTGGGCAACTTAGTCTAGTGGAAGGTGTCTCTGCCCAGAGCTGGGGAGTTGGAACTAGATGATCTTGAGGTCCTTTCCAACCCTAACTATTCTATGATCCTATTATGTATATTGTTTCCTTGATGTCCATCTGCAAATACAGTTCTCCATTATCCCATAAACTTTAGGTTCCAGTCTTTCATTATGTCAATGTACCATACAGGAATGTTTCCAATAGTTAATTAAATACCAGAACACAGTATCTTTATGAATAACAACTGACATTTTTCCTCATAAAGAATACCTTTACTTCCTGCCTTTACAGTATTTTTTTCTCCTTGCTGGATTTGGGCCATGAACCAAACAGCACTATGCACTCAGGGATTTCCACAATAACAATACTGATACGTAGGTAGGTAATCCTTTTCCCTAAAGCAAAGGTTTTTGAACAGATCCCAACAATTGTTTATCAACTACACATGCGTCCAACAGCTATCTAGCCTCATATTCAATGCTCTCCACTAACTGAGAACTCAAGTTCTCAGTAAATACAATGAATTATTCTGTACTACTATACAGCACAAACTAACAAAATTAGGAAAGAGGACTTAGACTGAAGAAAGAAGACACCTCCTAAGCCACAATAACTTGAGGTGATAAAATGGAGGATCAAGGCAGAAGTAGGTAAGCCATGCTGAACATCAAATTATTTACTTAATGGATGACTTGAGAATCAAACACTGATGTCCAGAAAGGTGAATAGATCAGCAGCTCCTAAAAAAGTTCTAAATTAACCATTTGCTGTTGTTCTGTCTACAAATTCCAACCTAGATATAAAGCTATAGAAGGCATTCTTGATACAGAAAATTCCTTAATTGGATGCCAGCAATGTTTCCTGGCAGATACACTCACAATTGTCAAATCTTTCGCAGGCTGAAAAGGCCTGTTATTTCAGAGTACTTGCAGTACCTGCCAGTTCTGCAATCCTTATAACATTTGTTACAGGACAAAGCACAGCCCAAGCTCAAAACGCTGACTGAAAGCCAAATAAAACTGGTTGATTTATAACATTTTGAATACTATGCCAAAAATAAGCAGTAAGTTAGTTCAGTTTGAACATTGTCAAAACAAGATCTTGCTTGACACTGTAGGAATGAGAGCTGTAGCAAAGTATTCACTTTTTCAGAATTAGGAAGTTCAATCTAGTAAATATTTAAATTATGTCGTGAAATATGTATCATGCTTGTCCTTGTATATGCTAGCCTCAAAGCACAGTAAGAATTGGTGTGTTCCTCTGGTAAGGATGTTGCAATTGTCTACCAAGAGAAAGAGTAGCCACCTATAGTAACGAGATTTGTACACTCCTGCAGAGTATGACAGATATCCTTTCCCGAGTGGTTTCTACTATCACATAGTTACTGCTGTATGTGGCACTACCTTAATGGCTATATGATAGTGGTGGTAACTATCATCATATTGAAAACTCGGAAAACATGTTTTTGTTGCTTCAGCATACAAAATATTTATCTAATAAGAGGCTACCCTACATGCCTTTCCTGTGAAAAAAGCATCAGTCTTCTCAGGTTAACTTGAAAACAATAATTGCTTTCATTTTGCAGGGAAAAATGCATTTTATGTTTTCATGTTAACAACAGAAGTGGCTAGTAGGAGCTAGGATAAGATTTTGTGAATTTGTTTGTAATCCCACATCTACTGCTTAATGATTAACTTATCAAGTGTGTGTATTTGGATATTTATTTATTTGGGTTCTTTCCAGCTCACATGACTATTCAGATTTTGAAGCTCCTCTACAGTCCTTTCCTCATTGGCTCTCTAAGCAAGTGATCCTATAAAGAAATAGACATGTGTTGTACGAAAACTGTCAAAACAACATTAGCTTCTAACTCCACAGACCTCATCTCATTCTAGACACAAGCACAGAGGACAGGCCATGCCACTGTCACAGACTGAACAAACTTGACAATAATTTTAAATTCAAAACTGGAAGTGTAACTGTGTCTGACAAGAAACCCTCACCCCTGCAAGACAAAACATTGCACTTAATCACTCTCTGATGTTATACATGAAAGATGTGTATCTTTCATTAAGATACAGTCCTTGTTAGAACAGATAGTCAGATTATTTTAATACCCCAGCAGTTAAGACAGTGATATTTCCAATCATAACAATGCCTGAGGTTTACTTCAGTTTAGCACACACCTCTTCAGTATACAAGAAACCTCTACATAGATGAGGACACACAAACTGCTCCAGGACCAGCACTAGCTGTTTTTGCTAATCAGGCTTGTGAAATAAAGCCAGCAAGCTGGGCAGCAGTCACAGTAACACAGCATTATGTCACTTCTGGACTGAAAGCAGAGCACAGACAGCTCTGAATATAGGGAGAAAAGAATTGTGTTAAACTAGCCAATGAAGGGATTCAGTCAGGTTGACTGTTGCATTCCTAATCAGTCAAACACTGCCAGCAGTTGCCTAGTTTCTTTGTCAATTTTGCAAGCCGTCATCTGGTTTATTTCCTGGCATTTCCCCCCACCTCTGCAAGTGACTTAAATCATCCTAAATTGTAAATAACACACAGAATATTAATTATACTTTTAACACCATTTATTACTTTTTTTTTTCCTTTTTATGTATAGCATCAAGAAAGGAAACCTTTCCCTCAGAGAATTTTAATTAGCATTTTTCCAGATGTCTGCTATATTATTTGATCTTCGGTAAAAAAAACCTCTGCCATTATTAGCCCAAAATGCAAAATTGCCTGTCATAATTCTTACTAGCTTTTTAGTATAAAAGTGTGATTTATTGACCTTGCAATAACAAAGTTTAATACACTTCAGAACTATTGTAGAGATGATGAGCCATAAAGTTGTCATTTAGAGATCCAAAAATAGGTTTCAATTCTCATCCATCTAAAGGTGAAATGAAAGCTATTAAAAAAAAAAGTTAAAAAAAAGTAAAAAATAAAATTAAAAAACCCATAATCTCTTGTCTACTTCCACTAAAGCATCTGCATTCCCACCATGCATTTTTAAGTAATGCAACAAGACCTGTGATGACTGCACATTACAGACAACGTAATGCTTGAAGCACCATTATGGAACTGCATAGCCAATGCAGTATTAAATCAAGACGAGCCTTGCAGCTCTGTAATACTATTTCAAGGGAATAAATGAAACTCATACAGCTGCAAAGGTCCTACAGAGACCATAGGACTACAGAGTAAAGCAGAAAGGGAACTGGAGTAAACTTCACACTATTCCACATTAATATGTTAGTAGGAAGCTAGATCTGAAGCTGAATTATTAAAAGCAAGAGCAGAATTCTCTTTCACTATTCTGCTAAACCAAAAGGTATCCATTATTATGTAACGTCAATTCCTGAATAACACTGAACATTACTAAATATATAGGCATGACACCTGTCTCAAAGATCTCTAGGTGCTAACAGGTATGGCTGGCATAAGCAAACAAGCACTTAAACTCCTTCAACTTCAGATGCAATCATCTAGTTCAGATTAGATCCTGACTTTCAGATTAGGCATTCGGAAAAGGAGAGAAATACATAGTGAAAAATACACATATGCAAATACCCTGACCAGCATCAAACAGGACAGAAAAGGTAGAAAAGGATATAAGCTCTATCTTCAGAATAACATAGTTAGCTGTCCAACTAAAAACCACTTCTCCCCTAGTAATTCCAGCCTCATTCACCATGCACAATAAAATGAGGTTAGAGATCTACAGATAAAAATGTCATACAGCTCTGATCTATCCCCAGCACATCAGAATTTTGAGCAACAGTTCTATGGAGCGGAGGCAGAAAGTATGGAAAAAGGCATTACACAAAGTTGTAACACATACTTACACTCAAGAAACCTACAGTGCAACTGGGGTCTGTTGTAACAGCCTAAGTAGGTAACAGTGCCAATGTGTTACCACCTGTGTGATCAAGAACTCAAATCAATGAGACATTTTGCCTGTAATGCCACCAGACTAGCACCTCAGATTGTATCCCTGGCTTCAGTTGAGCACACCTGCCTGTTTTCATTCACCCCCTCAAACCACACAGGTCACACTGCACTGATGTTCTTTTTAACCAGCTCCTCTTTGTCTCCCCTCTTTAGTATCATCATCTGAATCACATCCTTGTAGATCAATTCTTTTATTTGTTAGCACATGCACCTTTCTAGTCTAGAATCTGAATATCACTTCCCCTTCCTAAAGTCTCAGTCCACAGGTTGCAAGCACCCATCTCTCCAGGTTTGTTCTGTTCCATATCATTTTCTCCTCATTATGCTTTTGCAGGACTCCCTTCTAGGCAGCTTTCTCTTCCAGAGCTCTGAGGCAGCATGTGGAAGTAGAGCTGTTCACAGCCTCATCTCCCACAGCCCAAATGACTCACATTTGTGATTTCAGAGAAATCCTCCTTTGGCCCAGCCATCAGATTTTAGGGAGGTTTTAGCCAACAAAGTCCACGTCTTCCTAGCACAAGAACAGGTATTTTCAAGGTCTGTTCTCCACAAGCAAATAAATCTTCTGAGGAAAGGGAGAAACACATACCTTGCACAAGAATCAATCCATTTTGTTTCAAGGCCTGTGTCCTGAAGCACCAGTGTGTGAAAGTTTCCAACAGCATTTGATAGTTATCTTCTTTCCCCAGCCCAGCTCTCTAACCTTCCTGAAACCTTCACAAATTTCTATTCAAGAGTGACAGACATCACACAGGGAGTGTAAATCCCAGCAAAAGCAATAAGCAACAATGACCAGTGTCATTTACCAAGGAAGCCTAACTTTAAATAGATTAGGATGAAAGAGTATTCGTCATTCATCACATCACATTCTTCAACTATCATTTCAACTATGTCAGCACTTTTACCCAGAAAACCTCCTTTCTAGCTTTTTACAGCAATTTTAAATTTCCACATGTTGAGATTTCCATTGCCTTTCTACAGAAAATTTTGTTATTTCCAAATTTTTTTCACTTTGTTGTGGCTGTTGAAACTGGTTGCTTCTGTTTGAAAAACCTATCTCCATGCCATCACAGAGAGAAAGAGCCACATCTGCTGTCAAATATACTTCACAGTATTGATACATTCACTTTATATGAATTTTATTTCAGGAAAATACTACAGAGAAGAGTTCCTTGCTCTGGCAGGTACCTCATCATCTTTATAAAAGCTTCTTCATAAACTTAGGCTCTAATGCAGCAAGATACAGCTTAATATAAGACCTTCAACTGGAAGGCTATTCTATTGATTAGAAATGCTATTGTAATTTCTAGAGTAAATTTATGCCAAAGCAATATGGTCATTCATTCTCGTATCAATATTGTCTTATTCCAAGTATTTCTTTCCTTGATTACCCACACACATTTATAGTACTCCCTTACCCTCTCAAATTTCATCTTACCAAAGAAGTCAAGCTTCCAAGTCATGACATGTCAAAAAAGGTTGACAGAATGCTTTATTTCTTAAAATCAAAACTGATCTTATTTACAATTTAGCTACGAACAGCTATGTAAGCACAGCTGAGGCAAAGAGGCCTTTGATTTGTCACCAGAGAGCCTTAGTCCCAGGCTTTCTGGTAATTTTCTAATACTTTTTCCTTATTTTCTTTTACCATTATGCACAGAACTATCATAGAATCATAGAATAGTTAGGGGTGGAAAGGACCTTGAGATCATCTAGTTCCAACCCCCCTGCCATAAGCAGGGACACCTCACACTAAACCATGCCACACAAGGCTTCATCCAACCTGGCCCTGAACACTGCCAGGGATGGAGCACTCACAACCTCCCTGGGCAACCCATTCCAGCATCTCACCACCCTAACAGGAAACAATTTCTTCCTTATATCCAGTCTAAACCTCTCCTGTTTAAGTTTGAACCCATTACCCCTTGTCCTGTCACTACAGTCCCTAAGGAAGAGCCCCTCCCCAGCATCCTTATAGGGCCCCTTCCTTTCCTCCAAAAGCAGTTTAAGAACTTGAATAACACTGACGTCAAAACCATAATCCCGCAGTTGCATGGATTTTAATTTTTCCCCCTTAAGAAAAAACGAAGTGTACACTGCCCTGTTAATGCCAAATTAGGTAGCCGCTCCACTTCCCAGCAGACCTGCGATTGGGTTCCACCTTCATTTCCATTTCCATACTTCTATGCCTTGTCCTGTATGTGACTGGAGTTACTCAGTGTACAATGTGGCACAAAATCAAGTTTTTAAATGAACCTAGACTTTAACACTTCACCATCCCTACCCTTCAAAACTTACCTGATGAACTTCGTAATGCTCACTCCAATACCCTTCACAGGGTCTAACTCAGATTGATGGTTTTTCTGTGAAGGCACTGAAATATACAGCTATGATGACAATCATTCTTTCATGAGTTCAAGTGTATTTTAATGACAGCTTTGCAGAACATGCATGTGTTTAATAGTGGTAAAAGGAAGTAATTATAATGGTTACAGCCTTTAGAAGTAGTCTAAGTTCTTAAAGATGCAAAAAGAAACGGTGGTGGCAATTCTGGAAAAAAATAATTCCATCTCATCAGCTACAACATTGCCAAAGGCACTCACAAGCATTCCCTCAGTTTTTGTTTTGTAACTATTATCATTAACTGGATTCTTTGCAGATGTTTAAGTAGTGCTGTAACCCATATTGTAGCTTATTGCTACTGACTAGTCCTTTAACTGAAGAATAATCCTTTCCAAGTTTTAAAATAAATATCTAACTTGACAAGGCTTGACAGGTCATACAATACATTTTGTATTCCACAGCATAAAGCCAAACAAGCATGTCTTCTAAACCAATTAAATTTGGGGGGCCCCATCCTGACCCCTCCCATGCCTGTCCCAGGAGAGCCTCAGCTCCAGTGTCTAGGTGTGAAGTCCACCAGAGGAGTGCCTATGGGTGTGGGACACATTATGAGACACAGACATAGGGGAAGGGCAACTGCAGATTGCACAGGGCTTACTATGGGACATGGGATGTTTACAGAAGGACCCAAAGGCAGGGACTGGGATGGATTTATATTATTTGGGAAGGAATAACTGTGAGAAAACAGACAAGTAAGTGGATAAAAAGGGCCAGCTGCACACAATAGTTTGCTGGTTGGAATCACTTCCCTAGCCATCCCTTGTGACTAATTCATGCAGTCTGTCCTATCTCCTTATTAAATCATTTCTAACTCTTTTCTGGGTCAGGGGCTCTATTCATTACCCATATATGCACAGGGGTCCAAGTGCAGCAACTGGGGTGGGACTGCCAGCCACAGGAGAGACGGGGTGAAAGGCCTTGAGTGTCAGCTTGAGGTGGGTCATGGGGACACAGGTGTCTGCAGGGCAGCACCTGGAGTGGAGGCACCCGGGCATCGCCAGGAGCCTCACCCATCTCAGACTGCTGGATCTGGCCCAGTATTTTCCTCTAGCACAGGGGAAGAAAAGGTGCTAAACACAGCAGATGCTTAAAACAAGATTCTGTTTTCTTATTCCACACACAGATCATCATCTTTCATTCTGTATCTCAATTTTGTCTCTTTTCCACTATTTTTCCACTCAGATCATTTCACCCACATCATAGCAATCTTCTCTTATCATAAGTATTTCCTCCACTCCTTTTCACTTCCACCCTACCCCTATTTCAGATTTTACACATTCATTTTCCTTCAGTTTGCTTAGGCCTTTCTTTAGTTTCTATAATCTTACCTTCATTTTACTCTCCATGAAATTTTTTATCATTTCCTCTTTAAGTTCCTCAACCACCCTTTCAGTAGGGATAAAAACTGCCCCTTACACATTCTGTCAGTTTTCTTCAGCTTTGCAAGATTCATTCTTTGTAATATCGCCTTTCACTATCTTTCAAAGCAAATCATATGCAATTGAGGTGCTCTTCTTCTTACTTAAATAAAACATGGTTATTTTCAAACACTTACTGACTGAACATGGTTTGTATTACAGTTTCTTCACAGGAGGACAGAACAAAATCAGTAGACTATTTATAAGAATGCAGTTCAAAAGACTCAAAGAATTCAGAAAACAGTTTCACATGAAGTGCAAGAGACTGCTCACATAACAAACCCGCAGAAAAAAGTATTCAAGGTTTAGCTATTTCTTACCCCCTCCTCCCCTGTGTGCAGCTGGAGAGACCATTTTCACCTACTTCTATTGACAGAATCTGATTTCTCAGGCTTTGTTCTACCTTAAGGTGCCCACCTTTACCAATTTGGGCATATCCATATAAGATTGCAAAGCTGAACTCAGTTCTCCACTTAGCAAGAGTTTATCAAAAAGCTTTTATCTTTCTGAAGCATTTTGCCTCAGATGGGCAATTAGACCCTTTCTCTCAGCCTTAGAGAATACTGCATCCCACCAACTATAAAGACCAGCATTAGTGAGGCATGTAGAGATGGAATTAGTTTGGCTTTTTAGAAGCATGTCATCTTCTACCCACTACCTCCCATTAGGACTTCCACTCCCATTGACCATTAGGACTTCCACTAACCCAAGCCACTGACTGTACCATTTGATTTAAAAAAAAGGTATTATATAAACAAGGAAGATGCATCTTAAACATAATCCTAAGGGACTGAAAATATGAGGAGACAACAGATGCCTTCTAAGAGGGGTTGGCACACAGAAGACATGCTTCAGGTTTTTCTCCAAAGGAGCAGCGAAGACTCCCCTGAGCCTGAAACAGCATTAAGGTAAAGTAGCATATTGTCCACCACAGGCCAGGATAGGAATGTGCCTGTGTTCACAGATTACATGGCAAAGATTGGCCTGATGCCAGCTTCATGTATTGGAAATGTTGAAGCACAGGTCTTCCCTTGGGAGCCATAATCACCTCTTTCTTACAAAGGCTCAAGATCAAGAAAGCATGACCAGATTTCATCCTGTTACACACTATTTTGTACTGGCAGGTGGAGTTTCCACTCCACAGCCTACTTCCAAGCAAGGGTGTTACTTTAGTTGATGGCTTCAAGGTTCTTGAATAGCAAAATAGAGTTCACTCCAACTGCAACAGCTAATTCTGATAATCAGAGGGCTGGAGTTCGCCTCTTGTTATCCTACTATGCAGATGGGTTCCAAGTGATTTCCAGTAATACATCAGGTGTACTGATGCAGTCCATGTTGCTTTCCCAGCCTCCTTTCATCACACTTATCAAGTCCTACAATGTCTACACTGCGGTTGAGCTTCCCCTTAAAGCTCTGACCATGTAACACGTGCACCCTTCTCCCATCAGAAGACAGCTCCAAAAGTTCACTATTCTGTTGACAAGAAATCTTATACTAGTCCTTATTTTATTACTGTTTGTTCTCATGACAAAATTTTGTTCCTTAGGTTAGGTATCTAACTTGGCTCATGTTATATCAGTTCTACATCTTAATACATTTACATGTATTTATTATTTTTTGCCTCTTTGAACCTTTCTTCCATGCTAAAGAAGTCCCTTTCTTCCATAACATCACTGGTATTTAAAAAATTCCATCTGGAAAAACTCTCAGAGAAGGTTACCTATGGGGAAGGTTGGGGAGAACCCCATCTCCCAGGAAACCCATACCCATCAAGCCAGCACTATAAACTACATTCCAGAGGTCAAAAAAAACTCCTCCTGTGACTGCAAAGATAGTCTGGCTCTCACTCACAGTGCTTTTGTGCAGAATCCCTTCTCTCCTTTAGAGACATGAAGGGCAGAAACTGGAAAACTGGGATTAGTACGCTACTGACCTCAAATATATTTTGCCTCAATGACCCAACACGACCAAAACAATTAAGACATGCACAGAACCTGGCCCCCATATAATTTCACTGGGAGTTCTAACCATACAGTGTCATGACTATTACATTTCCACAAGTTCTTGCAAAGCCATTGTGCCACTTCCCTTCCCTAGGTTGTGCCTTCTATAGCTTTATAACACAACATGAAGCCATTGTGATACTTTTATAGACATCAACTAGGATACAGAAACTGATCCTCTGAGGAAAATGGAAAGCCTTATAGGAAATCAGTCATCGACCACCACCTTAAAGAACTTAATTTCACAGTTTCTAGTAACAGCTCCATCTAGGTTCGTTTGCTTTGCTTTACTGTTTCTTTTACAGGGTGGATAGAATCAGAAAGAACCACTGCCTCCAACTGCCTGCCCAGTGCTGCCTGTGCAGACAGAGAGACACACAGAGCATAGAATACAGCCAGCTACTGCATACCAAAGCACTGAAAGAAAGTTCAGCCATGTAGATAGAGATAGGAGCTAATGAGCAGAGGTTTCATGCTGTTCTTTGCTTCCTACCACTGTCCCAGTGCAGGCATGCTTACATGTCACAGGGATGACAGACACAGATGGGTCAATTATGTAAGGCATTCTTGAGAAATCTGGCAAAAAACAAAGTTAACGGAACAAAATTCAGACAGGAACATTATAACTCTTCCTACACATAAATTACCAGAAATTCTTTCAACACCTTTAATGCCACACTCCTTGTGCAAAACATTAATTTCCTAAGATTATAAGAGCTATATAGTATCATTTTCACTGTAAAATCAGAAACCTTGTTTTTCAGTCATCACCTAGTCTTAAATTAACTGTACACCCTCCTGCAGTTCAGCACTGCCAAAATCTCTCACAATACAGTACATACAGTACACCTGTCTTAAAACCAAGAGGATAGCACTGTGGCAGTACCATTGCCCAAAGCATCTTTAATGCCTCTGCATTCCAAGAACTATTCTATAGAAGAATCTATATGAAGTTCTAAGCAGCATTAAAGTAACCTAGGGAGATGTGAAACAACATGGAATAACGCAATACTACTAAACTCCCTCCTATTTCCAAATAATGGAGCTTTAATAAATAAGATTCAGTGTATGCCTGCTTGCTAAAGATTTTGGAAAAAAGTCGCTAAACCACCAAGACAGATACACAAAATAAGGTAAAGTTATTTTTACCATTCCATATTGCTTTGACTTTATCACATAGTCTACTTTTTAGTAGGTGTTTATTCCTATTCCCTGAAGAATCTGATATAGACTGCTGTAATACCACACTCCTGCCTGGAAGAAAACCCCCTTTTCAATTACAAGTGATTTGGAAAAATACTATCCAGCAGAAGAGATGTCCTTTTCTTGGCCTTTGATCACTCTGTTTACTTTAAAGGAATGCACCTCATTAACCCTGATAATTAACAGGGTTATTCTCATCACAGAAGAGGTTTAAGTCCCTCTATTAAGCTATTACTTGAACTTGCACTGCTATTAAGATGATAAGGCTATTCTGGATTTAATTTCACATTAACAAGATGTTTCTCTTTAGAGATCCTAACTTTTTTCAAGTCAAGGCATATAATTCCATTGTCATGTATGCTACATGAGAATGAATCCACTGGATTAAGGAACAGATGATACACATATAGAAAACAAAAATTAAAGTTGAAAACCTAGAAGGGGTAAAGAATCAATGCAGAAAGGCAGCAAAAACAGAAAACAGGAATCTGAGAGCAGCATGGCTGTGGCAGCAGGAATCAGCAATAAAACTGAAAAACGAGAAAAGGACCAAACTTACAAGGAGAGATAGAGCATGGGAAAAGACTACGAGCAGATGTATCACTTGTTTGCTGCACCACTCCAGTAAGACTCCACAGGCTACAGGGAAATTTCCAATTCCCATGCTTTCTGTACTGGAAGAGTACTAGTGCATATTTGGGGAATTTAGTTCCTATATCACATGTATGGGTTCTCAGGATTCTGTAGCTAACAGAATCTTCTAAAAATCTAAGGCTTTAGTTTTTGCATGTAGGTATATTCCTACATAAACTTGCTCACTCCACAACAGAAAACCCAGTTGTCTAAAGACAGACAGTTATTCTGAGAATATTAAAAACAGTTAACTGCAGCAGTCATGGGCAGAAATCCCACATCAACTATAAAACCCAAGATGACAGTTTATCTCATTATCCATACTGACATCGTATTAGTTGATGCAAGTTGTAGTTAACAAACATACAGAAAAATCATAGTGCAGAAAAATTGGTCACATTTACTTTGAGATTAAATTACACAGGTTTCACTGGCAGCATACCTGATACCAAAGCATTCAAGTGCCTTGAATGCAAATGCCTGGAGATGTCAAACTAACATCCAAGGTTTTGCAAAAAGAAGTTTCTTTTGCATAAAATTCGGTCACTATTAAGTGTTGGAACAGACAAAAGAACTTTCTGTCATGACACAAGGAATACCACAGCTCTGACTGGGTCACATATTGAATGAAGCAAGTTCACAGAGTTAAGGTAGCTGTCAGTCCCAGCTGGGAGAACCTCAAGCACTGCTAGTTTGATCCATCCATGGGCCTTAAAAAGGTCTCATTCATTTGGTATGCATTTTCCAGGAAACTTCCATTTTTGTATTTTAAAGGACCCATCGGTAAATCTTGTCACAAGTGTTTAGCACTGTGAGAAAAACATTCAACTCTACCCATGAAGAGTGTCAAAAGTGCTGTGAAATATTCAGAATAAACTCACTATGCAAGTCTAATCAGCATAACAACTCCCTCGGGAATTATCAATTTCCAAATCTCTCAAACATCTAAAAAGGGTAAGAAAGATGTTAAAAACACAGGAGGATTCTCATGAATGAGCTATATACTGAATTTTCTTCTTAAAGTCTAAAGCAAGAAAACATTCTTCAGCAGAATGAAGACAAAATATACACATGAGATTAACAGAGGAGGTAATGGAGGGCAATATTTAATCATCATGACAGCTTTATGTAAGCTTGCATGAGACTTTTGGTCAGGAATATTAGACACTAGCAGAGATTTCATCATTTTCAGAAAGTACCATCATTGCATCTCCAAACACAGTCCTTTGGTTTGAACAGTGTAAAATGCACTTGAACGCTCAAAGGTTCCCTGCTGCTTTCTTTGTTAGTCAATATATTACACCTTTCCTTATCAAACTGCAGGTTTCCAATTGAAACCAATGGCTGTGAACATCAAACCTGTAAATTTCATTGCCATAAGATAGTCTCCTTCCTCACTCTAATACAAGATGCACACAATACACATCTTCTCAGCCCCCAGGGCCAGCAGAATCAGGGACAGAACCCCAAACAGAAGGGTTTGTTTTTCAACATAAAGTTCAAAAAGTTAAAAATTACTCTTTTTTAATTCCTTTTCTTTTTTAAACAAATACTAAAAATAACTAGAGTGGCTTTGGCACTGCTTTTAATCAGTCTAAACTTGAAAACAGGAACCCTAATTAAAACCTAGAGCTCTAGCCATAAGAAACAGCTAATTAGTTCCCAACTTTTTAATGAAGTACTGTGGCGGTGCCCGTATTAGCTGTTCAGTATTTAAAGAGAATACCCTACAAGATAAGCTCATTCTCCCAGGGAGTACATCAGTTTGTATATTTACTTCAATCTACACATTGTCATAGGGATTTAAGAAAACACTCTGCAATAACTTATCAGATTTACAGATCTCCATACACAGTAAGATATCTGGACTTCTCAGCATTTTCAACAGAGGAGAAATACAAGGCAGTTCATTTCCTTTCTGTTAGGCAATTAAGACAACTTAAATTGCACTAAAGTATAAGGTTGTGATTCCCCCCTTTCAATTCGTCCCCAGACAACTTGGAAATACAAGAAAGAAGAAGATGGGGAAGAAATGAGAGAAAACATTGTACTCAGAAATCTGAGTAAAATAAATGGATAGCGAAAAAGTGAGGAGAACTAGCAGATTAAGAGGAACCTTGGCTAGATAATCACAGCAAGACATGTCAGTAGCCATAGACGCCTGAACACCTTTGTTCACATTTTCATAGTTTTTAGTGTCTCATTTTATAAGAGCTGGTACTTCCATCCCTCTTCCCACACACAGAGCATCAACTAAAAAAAAAAAAAAAAAAAGAAAA
>NDXB01009607.1:28873-40314 GCA_002631895.1 Agapornis roseicollis
AAAAAAAAAAAAAAAAAAGGAAGGCATTTATAGAGTCAGAGTTCAAGTGGCATGAGAAGAGTTTTGATTTCCAGTTCCAGACTTCATTGCTTACTTTTTTCTGTGTCCTTTTTGCTGAACTTTGCTACGAACACACTTAAATTCCTCTTGTCTGAGGTACATAATAAGAAAAAAGAATAGTGTGGGAAGTGCCAGTTAACTTCACATTTCATTTGAAGAATGTACAGCTGATCTATCAGCATACAAGCAATACACAGCACTTCATATCCAGCCCACAATTAACATGCTGTCTTGCAGGCCAAATAGAAATTCCCTTTATGGAAAATATATACAATATCAAAATAAATGACTTCTCATTAATTTACATCTAAATTCAAGAGATGTTTCTTCACTTATAAGAATTTTTTTAGTTTTAGAAATTTCGGTATAGTAGTACAAAGGCTACCATAAAACTTCAGCTATTGGTCCTCTTAAACTCGGCTAGTAACTGGTACCAAGTTCATGACAGGAAGGTATAAGAAACTTGTTTCTAAATGACTGTAGTGTAATCAGTCTTTATGGATTTTTTTTTTCAATTAGTGTGAATTAGTGATCAGTCTTATTACAGACTACCAAACTACACATATTTTTGTTACCTGTGCAAGAAGTGGAATTCTGCTAACTAACCATATCCTGTCTGTATTTATACAAGGTGATTTTGAATTGACTTTTGATCTTCAACTAATTGCAGGATGAGATTCTCTGCAGATTTAAATCAACTAGTTCTAATAGTCTGCAACTATTTCAGAGGCTAGTGACACATTTCACACATCTTGTTATTCTAAAATTAGAATTCAGAGTTCGTACTGGTTTGCCTGGGATGGAGTTAATTTTCTTCATAGCAGCTGGTACAGTGCCATGCTTTGTATTTGTGGCTAAGACAGTGTTGATAGCATACCAGTGTTTTAGCTTATCCTGAGCACTGCTTCCACAGCAAAAAACCACTCTTTTTCTCACCCTGCCTTCCATGAAGTGAGTGGCCTGGGGATGAGCAAGCGGCTAGGAGGCACTGCTGGAACAGCTGACTCAGACTGACCAAAGGGATATCCCAAGCTATATATTTCCATGTTCAGTAATGAAAACAAGGGTAGAAGGAAGAGGAAGAAGGGGCACAGGGGCTTGGCTTCCAAGATGGCAATTGTTCAGATTATGGCTGGACATCAGTCTGCTTTTGGGAGGTGATCAGTTATTGTCTTTGCATCACTTGTATTTTTTCTCTTCACTTACTAAACTGACTGTATTTTGACCTATGAGTTTTCTTGCTTTTGCTCTTCTTATTCTCTCCCCGCCTTCTGCTGTGGTGGGGAGAGTGAGCAAGCAGCTGTGTGGGTGCTTAGCTGTTGGCCGGGGTCAACCCAAAAGAGATTTCAATGCATTTGCAGCAGGAAATGGGGATTTTGATATGAAAAACCCTGGGTCAGTTCCTGGATCTGCTCATACAAGTGCCAATGGTTGTTCTCTGTATTGTCTATGGATGAGAGATATAATAGTGTGGAGGAAAAGCCTTTATCCCCTGCAAGCAATTTATATTTAAATAAAACTATCTTAACAAATATGAGTTACAGCTGCCCCCTGAAATGACTAATTGCTAAGATAAGTTAATTCTTTCATGAATAAAGTGATAAAGGGATAAGTTTTCACTGTTTAATGCCATCTATTTCCAGCATCAGTTTGAACACTGGCTTCAAAGTAAATAGATGGTTTTCATTAGAACATCTTCCCTTTAATGTACTATACATTTTATTAATAATATGGTAAATTTTTCTATGTTTCATAAAATAATATCTTTTTTCTTTCATATAGAACTGGTGAATAGGAAACAATTGTTTTTAAAAAAACATAAGAACAGGTCTAAACATCAAACCAACCCAAACTGAACATTTTTTGATATTGAACAATTAGATTTAGCTATCCTATTGTTGCTTTTTATTTCTCTACTTTCTAACTACATTGTTATTAACTGAAGATATTATTATTAATTTGCACCTCCTACATACTGTCAAAAACAGCACTGAGATACCACAGTATAACAATATAAGCATTAATATTAAAAAAAAACAACAGATGTTTAAAACATCTTTCACCATGAAATCATCAAGGATGTTTTCATGCTATGGAGTGTCTGAGCTTTTAAATCTGTTTCCTGTATCTTAAACTCATTTAATTTCTGGTTATATTCCCCATTGTTTGTCAACCAGCTTCCCAGGTAGCTCCGGAAAACAGAGCCATACCTTACATGCTACACACATCTCTCACTTTGCCAAATGCTATCTAGATGCACCTGAATAAACCAGAATTATCACAAGCTGCGGATATGAAAAACTGGGCAGAAAATCTAAAACAAGAAATCACCCTGGATCCCAGATAGTCACACCATGCACTGATGAAAAGGATCAAGGGTTTATATGAGTTCCGCCTTTAATTCCTATTTTGAAAAAACAAGTCAATCATTCATTAAACATGGATATTATGCTCTTTCTCTTGTAGTGAAGAAACTCAAGAAAAAAGATCTGATAATACTCTACTTTAAATGGACACTTTTCCATATTTTTCAATTGGCACACATAATATCCATTAAACAGACTCTGAAATTAATATTGACAATTAACACCATCATACTGAAGGCATCTTTTCAAAAGGAACTAGCACATGTGAACAACATTCTTTCCCCAAAATATTTGCACTTTGTCTGTTTGAAGCTTTTTTATCACATTATTTCTTGTAAACATAAACAATAAAATCTGCAGGAACAAACTCCTGATTCCTTTCAGTATTTGCACAAATAGATGAGGGGAACAAATTAAAGACAATGCATTTGTAAATTAAAATACATAACTTTAGGCCATGTTTTGAAAAACATTATTCTCTCTTTTGGAGCTTTAAAAAAAAACAGATAAGAAGAATGGCAATTGATAAATTGATAAAGACTACATTGGTTATATTACAGAAGTAACAGCCTTTTTACTCATCTATGTAATTACCATACTATGGTTGGTTTCTGGGTTGTGATTTAACATGTCTCATGTTAAATTAAAGAAAAACTTCTGCTACCTAAACACCTGAATTAAACCTTATCAATACAGGTGTTATTGATGATAAAAGGAGTATGATGTTTTGCTTATGAAAAAATTCCTTCCACCTTCCAGTCCACTCTTCTACTATGTCTTCATACTGCAGAGGAGAGTAGTGACTAATTTATTTCATTCGCACCACAGGCCTTTCCTGTTCTCTATTCTGAGCAACTCCTGCTTAGTGTGGCTTCAGTCCATTATTTGTAATGCAAATGACTTGCAACTGAAGAGTAGTGGGAAGCTGTACAAAATATCCCAACATGTGAGATATTAGCAAGTGTTACTTTGCTGTTCTACATGCATATTTCATATCTACATATTTACATTCCATATTTACATTACATATCAATATCGACATATTTACATTCCTAATTTTTTTACTTCAAAATAAAAGCATAATCATGCTCTTTGAAAATAAGAAAATAAAACATTGAGAAATCCAGAGGCACCTTGACACTTTATAAATACAATACACTTTAAACGGTATTTTACATTAAATCATTTTCTGAAAACAAAAGGTGGGGAAAACCTGCATTATTTATCCAACACAGGATGAATCTGTAAGTGAACCAGTATGTAATGAAAAGTAGCTTTGAAGGAACCTAGCTTCAAAGATGTTGAATGTGAATGTTACAAATTTGGCAATTTTTGCTCATAGGGCTATATAACAGTCTGTATATAACACTGTAAATGTCATTTGCCAAAGAGAACTGTGTTCTTATTTGAAAAAAAAAATAAGACATCTACAGACATCAGGAAGGCAGTGCTAAGAAAACTGAGGATATGACCAGGAATGTTCCACTGAAGTCTCAAAAAGGAAGCTGAAGTTCTGAAAAAGAGAAGTAACATTGTATTGGCATAGGAAGCAGTCTGGGGTGCCAGCTACCCCTTATGTAGTTTATATTTTTTATTCTTTTCAAGAGACTACTACTTTCTGACAGCAATGATGAACACAGGAGAAGTATGAGCTGAGGCAAAAAGAAGGGCTAAATTCTGTCATAGAAAGGTGAGAATGTTTGAGAGAGGGCAAATTAAAACCTCAGCCTGGTCTGAAGGCATTACACGCAGAGAATTTGAAGTTACTGACACTTAGCCTTGAATTCTGCCTGTGCTGAGAAGCTCTGAGTTGGCCTGGCATCATGAACACAACTGTGAATGCCCAGTTGTTAGGCTTTAGAGCATCAATGTCACTGTAGGAAGCTTAGTAATAAGGGCAGCATCTTAAGGTTTGAGGAGTCAAGTGGTAAAACACAACTGATTCTGATACCAGTTTTGAGTCTGGTATGTATTTGCTTTGCATGATGCTGATGGTGATATTTAAACAGGATGTAGCTGGAACTCTACCCATAAAACGGAAAATGTATTGTTTCACAGAACATGTTTCACACCCTAAAGCACTCTATTAAACAGTCTTTTATTGTTTGACAAGCATAGGTAAGTAAGCATCTGCAGTCTATTCTCAAAAGAAGCCCATGCATAGGACTGCTAAATACAACCTATCTCATTCAGAAAATAAGTATTGTCTAGAAGTATGGCTATCTAAACAGTGCTACATGTTAGTTGCTCAATCAAACACAGAAAAATAAGTAAGAAAACTCCTTGTCAAAGTGAAGTGTCATCTTCTTCCTTGAAGCAAAAACCTGGAATATGTGTGATCATTTAAAGACAAAGTAAATGGTACCTTTGGATTTAACTTTATAGGTGCTTTCAGCCGAATTAAGTACATTTTATTGACAGAGGTATGGTGAAAACTCAGCTGGAATAAAATGTACAACCTGTGGTGTCTAGAAAGATGAATTCAGGCAGAGAAAGGATATGAAGGTGATGCAAGCTTGGTTTGTCTAGCTTAGTAAGACAAATACCCAGAACTACCTATGCTATTCTAAAGTGTATCATGGAAAAGGAAGTGAGCTGTCTCAAGCCTTCATGTGTTTCAAATGACACTATGACTATCAAACAAAATGTATGGACAGTGAATTGAAACTCTAGTACACAACAGGAGAAGAGCCATTTTAATTGAATGAGAAGGCTGTAGAAGAAGCATATATGAATTGTTCATGGGTAATTTCAAACTGGAAATTAAAAGAAATTAAAAGAAATTCAGTTTCTAGAATTGCCCTGTAGGAGTAGCAAAAGTGCAAGCAAGTGAAATGTATGTAATTCACTAAGAACAAATGAAATTTAACTAGTTTAGAACAAAATTAAGATAGTTTGTGAAAAAGAGAATATACCACAGCTGTATGCAGTAGCTGGGAATTTATCTTATGGATATTCCCAGGAGATATTTTGCTGTCCATTATGCCTACAAACTTTTAAGACCCATGAACTCAGGGATTCATAGGTGTATGAGAATTAATACACATATAACCTGCAAGTGTCATGCCTAGGCTACAAAGGCAATAATGCAGAAACTCTTCAGTCTAACCTGAGTGTATTTTGCTCTCAGGCAAATGCTTAGCTTCATAGTCAAACGTTTCCTCCTGTGCACACTCAGGTGAAGCTGGAGCTACTCCTTATGCCACCTGGAACATCAGGCTCCAGCTGTAGAGACCAGGGGAGATGCTAGTGCCGTGTAATCCATGGATTCTGGTCAAGTTCAAATTATTTTCTTCATGAGCCTAAGGTGCGAAGCCACGTGGGATTCTTTGCACAATTTTTTTCCAGTGCTCTGGAAGGACTCATTCATCACTTAAGCAATACTTCACTCAAGTGATAAACATACAGATCACAACACAACCTAGATATGGATTTGCCTTCATGGTCTTCTGTCCCTGCCTCTGGTTTATTCTTGAAATGTCTGTGGCATGATTTTCTAGGTGTCACCATAATCCTATCTACACTCAAAGTTTTTCTTCAAGAAGTCATTAACACAGGTAGAAGATGCGCAGAAATTTACTCTTTAAAATCACATTTTACCCACCTGCCCACATGCATTTTCTTACCTGTATCATATTAAAATTGTTAAATTTCAATGCCTTTTGACACTTCCAAATAGAATAAGTTTTTTGACATTGGTAAAGAAAATCTATTCAAGACCTAAATCAAATCCTTGCCTGTTATTTTACTTTAGTAATAATTGTAGGATGATTTTAAAATACAGGTTCAGGTTAATTTCAGAGCTGGGAACTAATACCATCTCATGCTGTGGTTTCCGAGGTTTGGAAATACCCATGCAAAGAGCCTGAACCATTTAAAGTGTATTCAGTCTCTCAGTATAGGAGTGTCATAGCCATCAGTAGGAGCACTAAGAGGTTCAGAGGAGTCATAATGTAGTATTAGGAGAAAAAAAATATTCCTTGACAGAATAGCCGAAACATCTATGAATGAATAACATTTATAACACTATACACTGGCAGTGAGAGACAAAGCCCATATCATAAGGTAAGCAGAAGCCTATTACCCTGTATGCTATCTGTTCCTGTGAAAAGTCTGTGAGTTGTGTGTTGGGGTTTTATAATTTTTCAAGTTAAACTCAAAGAATTGAGCTTCAGTGTTCTTTTCATGCATGTGGGAAGGAAAATATCAGCACAAAATTGTTCTGATTTCACCAGAATTATCTTCACGGTGTGAATGCAAAGATGAATTTACAATACATTGTGATACACAACCTCTTGGTATCTATGAGGGTTCTTATGTGCTCACATAATTGACTTAATGAAGAGAGCATCTTTCCAAAATTGTTACATTACAGTTTCAGAGCCAAACACATTAAACAAAATGGAAATAACTATTGCCTGTGCTGCTCAAGCCATCATGAAATATTTCTAACATGATTAGCCATGAGAAAGATATACCACCCAGAGAGAACAAAATATGCCTAGACATTTGGATTACCTTTCACTTCGTTGATGGAACAGACAGTGAGACAAGTGTCAAAACACTGAATCCCCTATTTAAATATTTCAGAACTGTGCCACTTATAATTTGAGTAACCATCAGCAAAAATATATAGATTATATTTTTTCAGAGACGAAAACCCACTTAAAACAATTATGCTTGTAAAAATAAGATGGATGAATTTTAGGGGCAACAAAATGCTGGGCATGCAGCTGGTGTAATTGCTGTTCTTCAGAGCTTTAACTCTGTTATCTGAATTTCAATGAAGAACTCAATAGCTGCAAGCCTTCACGTTTGTTGCCTATTTTCTTCAAAAAATTACCTAGAATGAAGGGAATTCTTAGTCCAGGTTTTGCTGTACCAAAGCTATGAAAAAGACCTGAAAAAAGGAGATCTCAGAATGGTTATTTCCTCTTCAAACTGATTTTTTAGAAAATACTAGTGGACTTGCCAAATACTTAGGAATTTGAGGGAAAACAGTGTTTAACCAATTTTAGACAAAGCAACCCAGAAGTTTTAACAGGGTTTCACAAGACCTTTTCTTTGAATCCATGTGATATTTTATTTTACAATTAACCAATATGAACAAAATCTTATTTTCATCTATTTCCAGAAAATGAACTGTCTTTGCCATGCTGTGGAAAATACTTGTGAGGTTTTTTCAGTTTCTGTAAACATTTTTTTCTATGAAATTATGTTTTTTGTGATTATATTTCATTCCAACATTTTTCATCAATCAGGAACTTTAAGCTCTCCCACTACATATAAATCTCATTGCACAAAAATGCTGAAAAAAATGATAGAGAGTGATGACCATGGAAAGAAGCTTATAAGAGAACGTCAAAACGTGAGTGGACACAAAATGTTGTCTTAATTGTAAGTCCTATTAGATGTTTGAAAAATACAATCAGCCACTGCTGATGTCTATTTTATTTTTTCACAGACAGTTGATTGCACAATATTTTTAGTTGTCATCACATAGTTACAGGATGTGACATTGAAGGTGGTGGTTTACTGAAGAACCATTCCTTACCTTTCTAATATGTGTACAAGGCTCACAAACAATTGTTTTCTCAAATGTGAATGTTCCCTCAGTAAGTTGTAACATCACTATCTGTATTTCAAGAATAGCAACTTTTATAACACCACTCAGGTTTCTGGATATGTTTCTCTTTGATGATTTCATAATGACTTCTCAATTGCATGAATGCCCATTATATTTAAGGGCACAGCCTGGACCTGTAGAATTCCAGTCAGCCACAATTTTCTGTACCTCTCAGTTGAAAAAAGAATATGTTATTTGAAAAAAAATACAAGCTTGTAAAGATGAGAGGGTTTTTCCTTCATTACTCCACAGAGAATAAGGATTTTTTTTTACAAGCAAGCATGAGGCTGAAAGATGGCCTTAAAACTAATGAAGCATGAATATAATTCCTGGAAGAGTTCCTAATCCTTCCTCATTGGCTACTACAGCTTATAAAAATCTAATGAACCACAAAATGATGATGGAGAAATCCAGCTACTTAGACTTGCTTCTGAAAGAGCTGTTCAGAGTCATTATGGAGAACATAATAAGTAGAAATCAGCATGATTATAAGATTAATACATTTCAGTTTTCCTTACTGCTTCTAGATTCAACAAAAGCTTTTTTGCATGTTTGTTTTCAAATATTTTTCTGTATTACATGTTATGATTAATGAATTCTTAACTTTATATAAAATTTAACTATAAATACATTATTGTGTTAGCATGTGTAAATATCAATGTTACTGTATTGATATATCCTTCATATAATTGATAGAATTAATTTAATTATAATTAATAATGTTATGTTTCTGGGATTTTTCTTACATGATATGTGTATTGCTGATGCTACAGGCACTTAGTTTATTTTTGCTCACCATGTGTGATGCTGATTTCATCCCACCATCTTGTCCTTAATAATTCACATTTTGTACACTGCCAAATATTTGTACCAATGCAAATAATTTATTTTTGATGAATTCAAAGGTTTGTACCTGGGCTACTGTAGAGATTACTTCTAAAATACTTTGGCTTTCTACCCAACAGTTTGAAGGAGTGTGGGATGGGAGATATGAATGTTAAAACAGTCTCGATTTGCAGTCAAATTTTCTCCTTGGCTGCTTCTATGCAGCCACCCTATCACCATATTATGTGTCAGTGTGGTAACTCAGTCTCTGAACACAAGTGAAATTCTGGATTGGCACTCTGGTTTATCAAGGAACTCTATGTATAATACACAGTTTATGTAAACCCATGAGAGTTCCTGCATGTTGAAAGCATGTGCCAGTGAGCAAGGCTAATGATGCCAAAGCCTGTGGCACAATCTGGGTACAGCCTATAGCCACAAGGCCTGTGCTGATGATCCCTGTACTAAGTGAACAGTACCTAGACAAATCAAACAGCAATAGAAAATAACCTGGTAAAAGGGGTAAATATATTTTGGAGAAAGCAGGTTCTTCACTTCTCCAAATCTGTATTTTTACACAATGGCACACTGCCTTATACAGTACATTGATTTCAAAAGCAGCTTACCCACAGACACTGATTTTTCATTCTAATCCTCTGAATTAATGCTTATTTCAGCAATTAATGCTTGTCTCTCCCAAGAAAACATCAAACACACTTGACTGGTATGAACAAGAGAAGCTTCAAGCCTGCTGAAGAAAACAGTTAAACAGTTTAATTAACTCCTGGAGTGTGAATCCAGAGAGAGAGAGAAGAAAGAGAGAGAGAAGTGACCTTCAGGATCCAGCTTTTCCACTGGCAAGAATACATTGCCAGTGTCATGTTGTGATTCAGTTGATTCAGTGGCTAGGTGTTTTAAGCCCTGACTGTAGCCTATACTACTGAAAAAGTGCTATGCTTACCATATATGTGCAATACATATTTACTTGTACATTTATTTACTACCACAGATGAAAAATATGTCAAAAGTTACAGGATCTTTACTTCTGTCTTCCATCATGCACTTCAACTCCACAGCACAATGACTGTCATTGTAACAGCACAGTCCATTTGGTACCTAAATCATGTGTACACACAGACATGACTTTGGAGCCTTAACACTATCTTATTTTTTGAGCTAATCTATATCACAGTATAACATAGATAGTCCCAAGAGGAAAGGTTGAAAGATCAACAGAAATGTGATCAAGATCCCCAGCTATGACTTTCACTGAGTACTCTGTAGGTGTTCAACTGAATGTACAACTACTCTTTTCCATGAAAAGTCACTTTATAATTTTACACAGCATACATTTGATAATTAACAGGTTTAGTTAAGCAGTTTCACCTAATATTTTAGCTGTTATTTAAAGTTTTCTAGATACAGAATGAGGTTGTAATGTTTCCCATATGCAAAAAGTATGTATCTTTTACAGAGACTGAAATAAATCATATCTTCCTGTTAACAGGCAGAATATTTTCTCAACTGTCAAAAGATCTGCAGCATTTACTGCAGTTACACTCTTACATTTACTGGTTACATTTTTGGCAGCTGAACCAGCTGTGAATAAAGTTACTTTCTTATAAGAGTCATTAATTAGGTTAGTGTCATATTGTTTCATCTATTAGGGAAACAAGAGGTGATTTACCATGTTTATAAATAAATTTGTAATAACTTAGATTCTACTTAGTCTTTGGTACCTTTCTGGTGTCTACTATGCTAATGGCATTTAGATTTTGCTTCTACCTCCCTGTTTGCTAGTTAACTTTTCATGCAAATGCTACTAGTATCATACAGTACACTTAAACTTCTAAGATGTAAAAGAAATGGTATTATACATATTTCATTTTGCTTTATATAACACAGACCATTATACATGGAAGTACAGTTTACAAAGCATTATAGAGGGCTCTGTATCAAACTAGTATATTTTCCTTGGTCCTTCTTTTTAGATATTGGGTTTTCCAACTCAGCATTTCTTAGACAAAAATTCAACCTTTTCTTTTTCGTTTCCTGGACTACAGACTGGTCCAAATATTATTGCTGCTTAGACAGAAGCTTTCTCTGCTTCTCAATAAATCTTTAACAGGACCTATTAGAAGCTTTAAAGCTAGAAATCCACCTTTTCACACTCAATAGTGGGAAAACAATCACTGATTTCAGCTTAGCATAAGTGATAGGTACCACTGCCATTATAAAAATCACGTCTGTTCATTAATGCTCTGTTTGGCTCATGTTACCCACTGTCATGGGCACCTATATTTTTTTTTTAAAAAACCACAATCTCCTTCTTATGGCCCCAGACTTAATGTGTGTTCTGTTACCCAACTAATCATGACTTTATGCACTTTCAAAAGTACAGGAGGACACCTGTACAAGGTTCTTAGGCTGCATGCTGGTCCTTTGATAAACTATTGAATAGTTTACGAGCACAAGCTAATCACTGAAACCTGAACTGGGCAAGTTAAAACCTCACCAAAAAAAAAAAAAAAAAAAAAAAAAAAAAAAAACAAAAAAAAAATTTT
>NDXB01009608.1:0-24832 GCA_002631895.1 Agapornis roseicollis
CACTAGGGGGAAATCCTGCCTGACCAATTTGGTGGCCTTCTATGATGGGGTTACAGAACTGATCATAGAATAGTTAGGGTTGGAAAGGACCTTAAGATCATCTAGTTCCAAACCTCCTTGCCATAAGCAGGGACACTTCACACTAAACCATGCCACACAAGGCTTCGTCCAACCTGGCCTTGAACACTGCCAGGGATGGAGCACTCACAGCCTCCCTCTGACAAACCCATTCCAGTGCCTCACCACCCTAAGAGGAAAGAATTTCTTCCTTATATCCAATCTAAACCTCTCCTGTTTAAGTTTGAACCCGTTACGCCTTGTCCTGTCACTACAGTCTCTACAATCCCTCCCCAGCATCCCTATAGGCCCCCTTCAGATACTGGAAGGCTGCTATGAGGTCTCTACGCAGTGTTCTCTTCTCCAGCCTGAACAGCCCCAACTTTCCCAGCCTGTCATCGTATGGGAGATGCTCCAGTCCCCTGATCATCCTCATGGCCCTCCTCTGGACTTGTTCCAACAGCTCCATGTTGTTTTTACGTTCAGGACACCAGAACTGCACACCAGGTGAGGTCTCACGAGAGCAAGAACAAGCTCTTGGATGAAGCCTTTGGTAGCATGGTTTAGTGTGAAGTGTCCCTGCCCATGGCAGGGGGGTTGGAACTAGATGATCTTAAGGTCCTTTCCAACCCTAACTATTCTATGATTCTAGAGAGCCATGGTGGAAAAGAAGCCCTATGCCTATGCATCAGAGGCTTCTCAAGGGAAATGAGAGAACCAGATGGAGATCATAGTTTCATTTACCTCTAGAAGTTACTTGCAATGGGAAGGAGACATTGCAGAAATGTTTAGTTGGCTAGACATTCTTCTATCAAACAGCAAGAAGTTGGTTTGATCATCTGTCTTACCATCTTAAACAAAAATATTTGTGCTGATTTCTTAAAATGTGTTGGAAACCTGCCTTATGATATTGGCATCATAGGATGCTATATTCGCATTTGCTTCCCACAACACTTTAATTCTGAATGTCTTTTGATTTCATGACAAGGACAGTTCTAAATCACATACTAAAATGGATTCTTTGTTACACACTTGTGTTTCCCCCAGAGGAGATGCCTGGGACCACTCATGGACAAAAAATGTGTAGTACTCTGCAGGTGGTCTACTTAAATTCCTTTTGTGCTGAAATCTTCTGAGAAGAAGGAAGGTTCTGAAAGCCAAGGAGAGCATCTGGATTTATCTAATTCTTCAAATTGTTTTTGTTGCATAAAAAGCATGTAGTAAGACAAGCCATCCAAACAGCATTGCTAGTGGAACCATATTCCCAGCTCTTTGGCTTTAGAGAGTCCATAAATCTTTAAGGGTTTTAGGGTGTATAACTTTTCATAGTTTGTACCATTTCTGTCAGGATGGTGTTCCTTTTGCAAAATATGTAACCTAGGGCTCCACATAAACCATTTGTAGTCAGCAAATATGGCTTTGGGACAAATTTCCAAGATAGATTAAGTAAATTTGGCTTTTAGGAATTCTGCAAGTTTTCACACCCCTCTTAGAAATCAACCCTCTCATAGATGCAGATATCCTTTTTAATGTACAAATAAAAACCTTCAGAACAGTCAAATCGAGGTAACAAAACACCCCACACAGCCTTCACAACAGAAAATAATGCAGGAGGAAACCTTTCTCAGGTCCACCAGAGACCGTTATTGATTTATGTGTTCAGATGCTCCTGTTAATGCACTGCACTACTAAGCCACAAATTATTCAAGGAGTGATTTTTCCAGTACACAACAAATGCCACTAATGATTAGTGATCTTTGGAATGTGCTCCCTCAAAAAGGATGTTACTGTAGTGATATAACTGCTTCACGTGACCTATGGCAAGAACGTCTGTGTCTGATGAATGGAAAACAAAGGAACGCATATAAATTACCTTCGATTCATCTTCCATTACGCGTTGCAGGGTGTCTTGGTGGCCATTACATCTTACAAGTGGACTTAAACCAGCCTCAACTGAGATATTCTTCCATTATCTCTGCCTTCATTGGGATCTCTTTGTTGCTAAAAAGATTACAAAAGGGGCAAAAATAAGAAATGTACTAAAATTCTCATGTTTAACATTTGCTAAATATATAAGAGATCATCCCCTGGCAGCTGTGGCACAATTGTTGGCCAAATGAGTAAAAAATGTGCACCACAATTTTGCTCTCTTTAGTCTGAGCAACCAAATCTTTCTGGATTCTTCCATGATTTGTCACAAGTGGTATGGCTGGTATGCTCTGGCAGTGATATGGCTGGTATGGAAGGAGAGAGAATGCTGTGCCTGTTTCCTGGAGGGGGCGGGGGGAAGGGTGCAGAATAAAAGCCTTAATAAGCTCTGAGCACAGACTTGGACACAGTTAGGTTTTCATCATGTTAATGAGGAACAGTAATGTTAAAAACAACTAGTAAACATTATCTACATAATTCTTCAAGCAACTCTGTGGATTGGGAAAACTGACTCCTGAGGTAGTTTTCCTGCCTTTTCAAGTGGAGTCAGCACTGGACTTCACCACTGGCCAGGAAAGCAGTATCTGTTTCACAGAGCTGTTCAAGAGAGGAAGTAGAGAATGATTTCTTCCTTAAGACACTTTACATAGTGGAACCACTAGAGCTGGCCACCACCAGGACATGGGGTTGACTTGCAATGGCCCTTCCACAGCAGAAAGGATGAACCATGAGGCCTGTACTGTCTGAGAGGCTTATCTTTGGAAGCTATGGAGTCCCAAGTCCCTTTTGCTTTGTGGTGAGAGTGAGTATGGTCAGTGGAAGGCTGAGGAGGTTTCAATTCTGAAGCTGGCAGAAGTGTAAAATCATGTCCGTGTGGGTGCCACTCTTGTTCCCTAGGAGGAAGCACGGCTGGGACTATAGCTGTGTAAGCATGGACACAATGTTTCATCAGCATCTGAAAATTAAATTTCTTCATCTACCACCGAAAAACAGGTAACAAGGTGCTCCCTTCCATGATGATGATGGTGTTACAAAGGTGATTCTTTGATCCTAGCAGTGCTTAGGATGCTTGTTCCCACAAAATATGCTTTCTTGACAACCATGGGGAGCTGCTTCAGTATAGTAACACCTACCACAAGTCTCTGCAAATGTGCTATTTTGATTTCTGTTTATGATTCTAACACTTGAAAGTTTCTTTTTTTTAAAAAAAGTATCTATTCCCTATGGGTGAATTTATCCTCCTAAAGCAAGCCTCTCAATGACACGCTGCAAATGTTCAAAAGCTAGATCACAAGAACTGAAATTGCAATGGCTTGGGACTTATCTCCCGATCCCATGCTTTCTAGAGCTGAATTCCTGACACCAGTTTATCCTCTTCTGTTAACAACAGCAACAGCAGTGCTTCCAGGAGCTTTGATTTTTCCAGTCAATTTTGCCTCACTTAATCTCTACTTCGGGTGAAGAGGAAAGTTAAACACTCCTACCCAACTCGTTACGGAGGACGGAGATGGAATAAAGAGAAGCAGGGGCTGATTCCCTATTTCGGGGCCGCTAATCCCGAGCTGGCCGCCGCGGCGGCACCGCCCACCTCCCTGCGCACCACCTCAGAGCCCAGGCCACAGCTAGGGCCGGGAGCGGCCGCCGGGAGCCCGCGGCTCCTGCGGCACCTCGGGCAGCCTCTCGGCGGTGGGGCGGGGGAGCGGCAGGAAGCGGGCCGCCGCCGCGCACCCGGAAGCGGTTGGGCAGGCTGCAGGGGGCGGCTGGCGGCGCGAGCTCGCTGGCTGGCTCGCAGGCGCGTCCCGCCGGCGGCCGCGGAGCACGGACGCGGTCGGGTTCGGCCGCCCCGCAGCCCGCGATGCCCTCGGGCTGCCGGGTACGCCGCGGGGCATGGTGAGCCCGGGGCGGCCGCTCCCTGCGGGGACCCGGCAGGCGGCCTCGCCGGTCCGCCTCAGCCTCCTGCTCCTGGTGTTGCTGCCGCGGGGCACCGGGGCGCAGAAAGGTGGGTGCGAGAGCGGGCGGGCAGGGCGGCGGTGGGCGAGGGAAGCCCACGCTCTGGATCATGGCTGCATGGCGAGGGAGGGAGTCCCCATCTCTGGTCTGCTCCTCAGCATGTGGTCCCACTGCCCGAGTCTGCCCCCTCCCTGTCCGGCAAAGGGCGAAAGAAGACCCCCGTTTCTGGCAACTCCCTTTTCTTCGTCCTCACTCCCCCATTGTGGGGCGGCCGCCCCGTCGGGGAGTGGGGTTTGACCAGCTCCAACCCCAGGGGGAGCCGGGAGCGGGAGGGCTTCACCCGGGCGGTGCGCGGCCGAAGGGGCGGGAAGCGCTGGGCTGTGGAGGTAGCTCGGGGACACGGGCAGTGTGAAAGCGAAGGTTGCGGTGGGGTTTGTCGTCCTGAGCCACAGCCAGCTGCTGGCGGAGGCTGCCCGAGCCGCGGATGAACCCTGGGTTCTTTCTCCGCAGGCTGTGTGTGAAGTGATGTGAGCCAGGAGGGGATAAAGGGAAGGTTCTGCTTGCTCTGAAAATAAACTTACACGTGCCCAAGAGCATGTAGAAGTGTATATGGGGTGAGCGTCTAGAATGTGTGATAGACGGGGTAGTTTGCTTGGGTTTTGGTGGTTTTTTGTGGGGTTTTATTGTTTGTTTGGTTTTTTTGTTTGTTTGTTTGTTTTTTTTTTTTTTTAAGAGATTTGTGAGATTTGTCCTCCTCGAGTGGAATTGGTTCATTAGGCTTTAGCACTTGGAAAATTGTGAGGCACAATTTGGTCAGTTCGTGACAGAAGATCAGAGGACGCCACAATAACTGTCACTTTGATCATGTGCTTGGGAGAAAGTGGTGGGAGTGAATGTTTTGACAGCATCTTGAAACTTTCACTTGTTGAATACAGGGGTTGAGAAGAGAAATTTTATGTTTTTGATTCTGTTTGCTTTTTGCATTGGTCTTGCTTTGTTTTGGAAACTCAGCTCTTGTTTTCACATAACTTTCTGTACATCTCAAAGAGAGATGGAAATGTATTTGAATGTCACAAACTGTATTAAAATGCACAAAGGGAATCAGAAAGTGTGTGCACTGTACTGTTAAACATACATTTTAGTTTTTGTGAATGGAAAAGATCAGAGATGCATCCACAGATCAAGCTAGTCAAGCTGACTTACATTTTCCTCTTATTTCCAGCTAACTGCATTTAGTTTTAAGTATGTTCCTGTGCACATATGAAGGTATTGTTAATATGCATTTGACATACCTGATTTTGTTTGTGTTTAATTTGTGATGGAGGAGGAGAAGTCCCATTTGCTTTTGAGAGGAAATTGAGCAATTTTAGCCTTTTGAAGACTGTGGCTAGGTGAGTCAGATAGCGGCAGGGTGTTCATGTTGTAGGAGCATCACACTTCCAAATACTACTGCTGACCTGTCATTTATCTGACCTTTTGGTGAGCAGACTGAGTTTGTTATTCTAGGAGAAAACTGAAAGAACTGTGTGGGGGAAGGAAGAGTCATGATTCTCCTCCACATTGCTGACTCAGATTGGCTCAGTGAGTAGTCAGAGGTGCTTTAAAGGGATTGGGACCATGCAGCAAAAAGTGGGAACACATGGACAGCAGGCTGTTCAGTATGCTGTTCACTTTACCTTTCTGTATGCTGAGAAACAGCTGATGAGCTCCTACCCAGAATTTCAATGTAGTGTTCTTGTTTGCACAGAAGTCTTGCTTTTGAGCAGGAGGGGAACCTCTTTATTGACAAGCTTCATTTTATTTGGTAACATAAAATAGAGCTTATTTTAAGGTTAGAGTCTGCTGTGTTGTTAAATACAATGCTCTTCAATATGAGAAACTGTTGGGAGCTTCTAAGAAAAGCTCTGCTTGCGAGGGACTGTTTCCTTGCCAAAATGTTTTCATTTATCTTATTCCAGAGAAGGTTGAGGAGTACATATCCTTTATCTTTAAATGCTGGCATAGTTCTAATTTCATACAGAACTGAAACTGTTGTCTTGCTCATGAAGGGTCTGTCCAAAGCAGTTACTAAATTAGTGTATTAAATGTATGCACAGGCTTCTAAAATAGTATGTTGATTGCCTGTGGAGGTGCCCAAGGCCTAGGAAATTCCACAGTTAAAGTTGGTTTCGAGCTCTTTTATAAAAATACAGTGAGTGATACTCTGTAGGAACCTAGTGTCATTTGTTCTGTTAGGGAGGATGATCCTCTGTTAATAAGCAACTGTTCATTTTCCTTTCCACCGTTGAGCAGCTCTAAGCTTCACATGCTGCATGGTATTTAAATCTTGTTATGAAGATATAGCGTTTTCATTTATCACATGCTTTTCTTTAGAGCACCTCCCTAGTATGAACTAATTTAAAAATAACAATATGGTTTTGGTCAATGTGAAACTTGTTTTGAGTATTGGGTCAAGTGGTCCTCCTCCCCTTTCAGATAGCTGCAAACTAAGGAATGAAAAAGTGCAGGTACTGCTGTGCTTTTCACTTATTAGCCTACGGTATTATCATGTAGGATTGGAGTGGGATTTTTTTTTCAATTTATCATGTTGAAAATCACTCAGTGTATGTAGTTCAGCATTCTTTGGTAAAGGTCTTGAACTTGAGTGTCTAGCTGTCTTGGGAAATATGAGCATTTTGTATGCGGTTGAACACCTTCAGAAACACTGAAAAGGACTCAACAGCAAAGTACCCCATGCTGCGTTTCATACAGTCTAGTGCATCAGGCATTCTCCAGCCAATGGCTGTGCAAGTCAGCTCTTGTGATTTTGATGCAATTCTATAGGGACTTTAGCTCGTGGTTGCAATGAAATTGGTATTTCACAAATATTTTAAGTGTTTTATTTGTTTTTTATGTAATTAAGCAAGCTGGCACCATGTAAGCTTCCTGATCTTTGTGGCTTGCATTTTGAGAAAAAGTGCTCAGATGTTCAGCTATTGTCATACATTTGGAATGGCCTTTTCATTAGTTAAGTTTAACGATTGGGGGGATTTAGAAAAACACAGCTAAAAGAAATGGTTACTTAGCTTTCATTAAAAGTAGAAGTTGAGTAATGTCTTAGTTACTCTGAAGGTATGAAGACTGTGGGGCAAAAACTTTGTCATTACACATGTAGTTTGGTAGCTGTCTATTGGAATTCCTAGTGGATACTGATTTGCATATAAAACTGGAATAAAGCCTTAAGTTACAAATAAACTTTAGATTCTGTAGCTGATTCACAAGTGATTCAAATCAGATTTGTTTGCAAACTTTCCTTTAAAAAAAAACCTAACTCCAGATGCTTGTTTTTGAATGTGATTCTCCTGGTCTGTTCTAAACAAATACCAACCCACGAAGATGTTACGTGCTCAAACCTCATTGAAGAAAGTACAAAAATGATTCATCACTGTAGCTTAAAATGTTTGCTTCAGTGTAGCAAAGAAGTTTTGAATGTGTGGTGCTGGGTAACCATGACCTAAAAAGCTGAAAGAACTAATGGCTCTGTGTACGTTGTACGTTGAGCCTAATTAAATACTTTTCCATAGCCTTGTGTTTTGTGATTGAACTGCAGTATTCCTGCATCTGTTGTGTGTGTTCCCTGCTCCTCTTCATTTCCTCTGTGTGACCTCCCATTCTCTCCACTGTGGACCTGCTGTCACTGCTGCTTGTCCATCTGGCAGTGCAACAGATGACAGTGGCTTTGGCTGTGGCCAGTCCAGAATCAGGCACATGGTGATCCAGCAGCCTAGCCTCTGCCTTTCTGTAGGGCCTGGAATAGCCTGTGGTCATTCATGTGTTGGTAGCTGAAACATACAACTGTGGCAACTGTTGCAGCTTCCTGGACACTTACTGTACAGGGCTGTCTTAGTGCCTTTGTCACTGAAGTATGCTGCTCCCACTATGCTGAGTTCAGATGTTCCTGGCACAGTTGAGAAGTCTAGAACTAGCTGTGTGATTTTGTGAACTTTGTTTCCTTAAACTTTGTTTCATCTTGCAAATAACTAACTGTTCCTTTTGGTCACTAAGGTAACTTTCCAGTTGTGAACTTCAAGCTTGGATGTATCTGACGATGTATCCAGCTATAGATTAGGAAGAGAGGTGGCTTGATTTGAGGACAAAGAGAAGGTGGCTCTACCTATATATCCATGAGCTGGGCAAGAAGGAGGGAGAGAGGCTGTAGCTTCTGCCTTGATGTCCTGGAAGAGATAATTTCCTTCTGGAACAGGAGACAAGCAAGGGTTCAAGGTGCCAAGGTAGCCCATTGCAGGTGTCTTTTTTTCTTGATTCAGAGACTTCCTGGTGTGTAAATACAAAGCACCACCATAAAAACTTCTGCCATATGAGCAGTTTGCATGTATTGTCCTTCATGCAAGTGCCGTTTTCAACATTTGCTAAATTAGATTGGGTGATGCCTTCTTGCCCTTTGTATCCATTGTCCTTGGCTGGGCTCATATTTCAGGAACAGTCACAGCCAAACCCATAAGAAATTAGTTTGATTAAAAAGACCCCCAGCTCTTTAGATTAGAGATTTATTATCCCTAAAATTAACATCAGAATAAATGTTTTATGATGGGAGAACAGCCTTTTTTTTAAGCCATTTGGTTTTGCTAATAGGACAGTTTTACTTAAGAATGCATACTGTTTTGATGATGGAGTTGTGTGGAACTCTTGAGGATTCAGGGGTTAGGATTAGGCAGAAGTGCTGAGGCAAATCCCCCTTCATCCTTATTCTGAGAAGCATGGAAGATTTTTTCAAGACTGCAGCTTAAAGTTCTGTTAGGCTTGCTTAGCTGACATGTTGGATGATTCAGCTATTCTGATGCTTTTTTTTCACTTCCCAACATTGTGTCTTGGAGAGAGAGGTAGTGAGGAGGAGGAGAGCACTGTGTAGAGGAATGCTGTTCCTGGGGGTGGGAGTGAGCTGGTATTGGAAGTATAGACCTGCACCCCATGAAAATTCTTTGCTTTTAAAAACAAGAATCTCTGAAAAGCTATTTTTCCTCTTCCAATTAATGGAACCTTATTTGAAGTGGTTAGATTGGGTCTGCTGGGCAGAAGCTACATCCATGTGTTCTGCAGAGCCATCCTTTCTGGGAATTTGCTTGTAGTGCTGATTCTGTTCAGGCTAGCTCGCCTTTGGGAGCCTGTTGAGGTTGTGCTAGTCTAGTCTACTCCTCTAAAGAAAGCAGGAATTATTATTTTGTATAAATACTCCTAAAGTTCTCATACTTGAACCCAGAATGTATTATGTTTTGCTTTGGATTTAAGCAGTACAATGCACGTTGGTTTTATATATATATGTATGTATGTGTGTGTGTGTGCACATGGCTATAAAAGTTCTATCTGAGCTAGTGGTAAAAAGGTTCTTTCAAAAGCTTCTATGTTATTACTGCGTGCATCTCAAGATAGTGACCTTTAGGAAAATTATTTTTGTACAACTGAACAGAGTGGTTCAGCTTTCCAGATTTGGAGGACTGTTTTCTTATGTTATTCATATAAGAGAAAAGTAATCTGTCTCCTTTTTCTGCAGTTCTGTCGCCTGTGTTATACTCTGGGAAATGGTGCATTAGGTTTTTAATGTGATCATTGCTGTTCTGTATGGTTTCTGTCATCAGCTAGATAAATGCTGCCTTGAATGCATCAGCTTTGATAGCTAAGATAATCTTTAGTATAAATATAGTTATTGTTGGAATTGCTGTTCAATGTGTTTACCAATGTCTCTGCATTGGTTATTTTATCCATCTTATGAAGGGGTTTAAAATAAGCTATTGTGTGTCACCCCCACTTTTGTAGCTGCACCCTATACTTTGGGGAAGCAGTTAGGATTACCTAAAATTTGTTTTGTAGTCAAAGGGTTTCCCTCTCCTCCTGCACTTTCTCATTAAGAGTTGCTTTTAGATCAATTTCTTTATCAAATGTTATTGAACATATGTGGCACTTTGTATAAAATAGTGGTATAGTTGAAACCATTGTCCAAACATAAACTGAATTTGTTACTAAACTGAGGAGGCTTGGAGAGGGGAACAGTAGCAATGTGAACATAAAAGACTATGCAGTAATTTACATTGAAATAGGATCTTTAAAATTTTCAGTGCTGTTTTTTTATATAGAGTGATGGGTTATTGTCTTTGAAGCCTGTTCATTAATGTTTTAAGACTGTGAAATACCCAATTTTGCTAAGCTTCATGCTTTGCCTTCTATTATATGGGGCGAGCATTTTGAACTGTGCTATACATATTTTATTGTTTATATTTGAACTTTTTTATGTTATTTGAATTAAAAATCATACTTGAAAATGTGATAATGATCTGACATTTAGACCACTGAACAGCACTGACTTTGAAAAAATACTTTTGTTGGAGAATTCTTTGTCTAGTGTTTGAAAAAGAAAACAAACCGCAGCCACTGGTTGAGTTCTAATAAGGTAAATCCTTTTAAAGAAAAGGATTCTGGAAGCAGTATATGTGTATATGGGGGCTCAATGTGTGCTTGTCAGATGCGCTTGCTCTTAATTTTTGCTAATACAAAGAGGATGTTTTGGCTTCTTCACTGGTCTCTGTATGATAGATGTTCTGCATTTTGACTCAATCATTATTTCTTACAGTTATTTGACTGCTGATCTTACGAACCTCTGTTCTTACTATCTTACCAGAAGTACTAAGTTTCAAGTTTTTCGCTGAATGAATTTCTGTCCTACTAATAGAAATTCCATGCACCTAGCTTTTGAAGGGTAACACAATGAAGAAAGTTTAAATTCTGCACCACTATTATGACAGCATATATAGCTAGTGCATTAATAAATGTTTTTTTGTAAGCTGAATAAAGTTTATGAACCTAGTTGTGTCATTCTTGGCAGCAGTAGTATTGAATAATAAGGAATTCACCCATATACCATAGATAAAGTAGGTGTATTTTTAAAGACTATCTTAGAAATAGTTGGTTTGGTATGGTTTTGTTTTGTAAAATACTGAAGTATTTTCTCTCTCAAGATACCTTTAAATCAACTATAAAAACTTTCTTGAAAGTTAAATTTCATTTGGCTAGAATCATGACTAGCCAATTGTAAGTAGTTGTGGTATACAAGAAAACATACTTCAAAGGACCCTTCTATGAATCCATCTTTCGGTAAAATGACCTATAAATTAGGATCAGAGAGGCTCAAACTTTCCACTTGTTTCTTTTCAAGGGGTAAAGTTTAGAGGTTGTTTATTTATGTTGTTTGTTTGTTTTTTAAGAAATGCTTCTCAGTTGCTTTCTTTATGCCAGTCTTCCATAGCAAGTGTGTTCCATCAGTTTTGTTAATTTTAGTGTTAAAAAAAAAGGATATTTTCAGATTTTTTTTCTGTTTTATGTGGGTGTCTTTGGTTTTGTTTAACATTTCTTATTGTTCAGTGAAAGTTTCAAATAAGTGTATTGCATTTTAACATTCCTGCATCCTTTATGATGTGAAACTCAATTCAGCTTCAGCAAAATCATAGGAGACTACCTTATTAACCATATTCCATAGGTGAAGCATCACTTATGTATTGAAAATGAAAATAAAATCAATAATAAAATCAATATTCAGATCATCTGTATGCTTTATTAAACACTCCCTCCCCCAATTTTATCCCTACTCTAAACCTTCCTCCCAGATTTTTGAAGTTCTTTCCAAAGTTACTTTTTCAAGGAAGAGGTTTTGTCACCCAGGATTGGGATAGTATCTGTCAGGATGAGGATGGCCAGCCACTGATCATCAGTCTTGCTTGAATTCTAGGTATTTTGCATGACGCCACATGAATTCTCATTTCAAACTTTTCTTTCCACACAGAAGTTCTTCATGTAGAACCGTTTCTTTGAACAATACCCTGATTTTCTTGGTTCTTTAACTGAAGTGCCGTGGGAGATAGTCATTTGATGTGTCCTTGAGGAATATTATTGATAGTGGAAAAAGGAACTTGAAAAGCGTGTTGTGTTTCTTAAGTGGTTGTGAGCAGATAACACTTCCTTCCCAGTTTCAAAAATATGATGGTGTAAAAGCTCTCCAGTGTGATGCTGTCAGTTGCATTATACTAATACTGTTGATCTGGCATTTAAACAGAACTTGTAAATAAATGTTTTGTAAAATTATTCCAGATTTGCAGAAGGTTGTTGTTCATCCCTGAATGTTTTTTTTTCTGTTTTTTTTTGTTTGGTTTTTTTTTTTTTTTTTTTTTGTTTGTTTTGGTTTTTTTTTGTTTTTTTTTTTTTGTATGGAGGAACCCCATGGGAATGTGGCAGTTAAAAAGTCCTCTTTATCTTGATTTTTTTTTTTTTTTTTTTTTCTTTTTTTTTTTTTTCTTTTTTTTTTTTTTCTTTTTTTTTTTTTTCTTTTTTTTTTTTTTTTTTTTTGTATGGAGGAACCCCATGGGAATGAGGCAGTTAAAAAGTCCTCAATATCTTGAGTGGAAAGATTAATTAAAAAAGCCGTGGGAACACCAAGTGAATTGCAGTGATGCTGTTTCACTTGGTTCCTTCTCAGAGTTAGGATATTATGACTCTGAAAGGATAGTTTACTGCAGTGAGCTAGCATGTATGCGGAGTGTGCTGTTCATGCCTGTTTGCCAGCAAGTCCACAAGGGTTTTTATAGTTGGCAGCTCTTACATCTTTATCAGGAGTGTAGCCAGTTAAAGTTGTATGGGATCATTTTAACTTTGCTTCAAAGTGGTTGAGCTGTGGGGGAAAAAGTCTTGCCTTGTTCAGTGTGGTGGAATGAAGCCACACTGGCGCTTAATTTTTCTTTCACAAATCTGTGGGTTTTGTGAAATGAGGAAGCCCTGAACTGCATTATCTGTTAATTTCTATTTTTATGTCATTGTTCATAGGTGTCAAAATATGTTGTCTTATCACATGGGTGGAGAGTTGACTTAAGTTTAATGCTTTTGAACACACACTTATCAAGTCAGTGATGATCAGTTTTTGCCTTTTTCTCAAGTATATTTGAAAATACTCAGTAAAGAATTTCATTACTTAATTTTTAAAGAGCTGTTTTCAATGTCTCCAGTTCTGTAACTCAAGACATCCTTCCTGCTTTGAAGACCTTAGATCAAGGCTGATGGGCGGGTTCAAAGTTAGCAGACTACTGACTTCATGCATACTTTTGTTACCCTTTTGTGCGATTTTGGCACTTAAAACCCTGTGATTTGAGTGTGTAAATTTAGTGTCATCTTCCTAGTTAATAATCTTGTTATTCAGTAGTACATAGTGCTTGTTTTATTGATTGTATTCATAGAGGGTCAAAAGTATGAAAATATTTTAAGGGAACATCTATTTAAGGCAAAATTAAGAATGAAGTTACCTTTCAGAACAGATTGTATGTTGTATTTCATGATTAGAATGAAGCCGTGTCCGTAATGGGAAAACCTCTAACTGTCCTCATTATCATTTTGAACTTAGGGTTAAAAGTGAGTGTTGGAAATAAAGATGATGCCGTATGTCACCTGCACGGGCAGTAGGAAATACTGGTGTAGAGATGGAGTGTTAACTTTCATCAGCTGTATGACAAACTTTAAAGAAGGTTAGAAACTGATACTTGAAGTCACTGTTCTTGGTGCAGCTTCAGGGTGCCAATAATTCCAGCTGGTTTTTGAGGTTTTCTTTTTGAAAGCATTTGACAGCAGAGGAGGCAAGTGCCTGTTTTACCTGCTTTGATGATAATAATAATCTAAGATAATTTGTTTGTAAATGTTAGCATATTTTGGATGTTACATACAGCAAGGCTAAGTGTTATTCTCTTGTGTAGAATTCAGTGTTGGAAAGCAAAGACTGCATTTCCAGAGATGGTGATTGAAAAGCTGTGTATACAGATGAAAATGATAAAGTGCTAATTATGACTAGCCCAGCACATGGCTAAGATTTTTTATGAAACCAGTAAAATTTTGCTGTAACGGCATCTTAAATTTTGTATTTCTGCTGTAACAGCAAGAATCGGCCTCTGTCTGGTCCCTCCGGCACTACTGAGCTGCCAACATTTGAAAGACAAAAGGCTTATTGTGCTTTACCTTTTGTATCGTTCCTGTCTTTGTTAAACTTCAACCTGTAATTTCATTACTTTCTGAGGATGCTCAACAGCAAGTAAATCAATCCAGCTGTAATCCCAGCTGCCCTCCTTGCAGTTGCACTGCGTGTTGCACAATGAGCTGCCTCAGAGAGAGGAGCTGGCCAAAATCTAACACTGTGGTGCAGTAATGGGTAGGGACACTGGTTCATCTTCAGCCAGCCAGTGTGGCACTTTTGTGTGTATAGCCTTCCTAGGAAAGGGATGAGTTTCTACAGGCTGGGATTCGGAGTCGTTTAAAATGCAAATGCAAGCTGGCAGTGCTGGTGAAAGCAGCAGTTGCTGATGTTCCCCTACTCCCACACTGTCCTGTCCCTCTGTCAAGGGGGACATTGCTGTATGCAGTGAACTAAATTAGGGGAGTGCTGTAAGTTAAAACTGACAGGTTTTTCTTTTATCTGAAGTCCCTGGCCTCGTTTGCCATGTGGCTGCAGAAGTGTTTACCTCCAGTTCCAGGAAGGGTGTGAGAACAAGTGGCCTACGGCTAGAGGCAGACAAGGCTTGCTTTTGTCTGGCTGCACTAATTTAAAGTGTCTTCAAGTGTTTATTGAGCAACGGCTTCACTTGTGGAAGTGTGGGGTATTTTATGTTGTGAAACATCTGGAATGGGGATGAAATGATCAAACGAGTGTGTTATGGAGGCAAATAAATGGCATGAAGATGAAGGTGGACTGTGCTTGTGGGCTTGTTAAGAAAATTAATTTTGACAGAGGAGCAGATTCCTTTCTGAAGAACAGAAAGGATTCTGTAGATTTTGGTGGAAACCGCAAAGATTTTGAAGGACTCAAATAAGGGCATTTGAAAATGCCTGAAAAAAGCTAATTAGAATTTGATGTTTCTGTGGTCTTTATTCTCTTCACAGAACATTTCTGCTAGTCATGTAAACTTTCTTGCCCACACTGAGAAGAGCAAAAAGTAGATGCAGTTTCTTATAGTTACACACTGATAAAAAGCAGAGAAATGCAGATCATAGGAACTAAATGGAAGAGGAAAATGATAGTATTGCATTGAATGAGAAAGGGTTGTGTATTTGCAGTTAAAATGAAGGCTTTAAATATCTTTTTCTGCTTACATAACTATAATAGTTTGGGTTCTACCTTTACTTAGTTAAGAAACATTCAGCTACATCTTGTGATTTTCTGTACTTTGTGACTATATACAACTTAAATGTAAATCTTCTCTGGAAACCCACTGGTTAAATTGAGTGTTCAAAAGACAGTGCCACATGTTAAAATTGAGATCGGTATTTTGATATGTGTCAGTTATGCCTTATAGACTGTAACCTTCAACTGTAGATGTTTCTGTTTTATTGTTCTTCTCCAAGTAAGGAATGGGAAAGCATTCTGTAGTCTAAAAGATTAATTTTTAACATATTTTGGTAGTGAGAACAAGATTAGCAGTTGATCTCAGGGTGTTGTAGTTTGAACTCAGCCAGGCAGCACGTTCACCCACTCAACACTCCCTCTTCTGGCCCCCCCCTCTTTCCTCCCTGCTCCCGGAGGAGTGGGAGGGAAGATGGGCCGAAGAACTCCCACTGGTCAGATAACAACAGTCCAGTAACCAAGGTACAACACAAATCACTATCGCTATCACCAACATTAATAACAATGACAAAGAAAACAAGGGGAGAGGGTACGATACCACCCGCCGAAAACAAGCCCGACCGGGAAGTTCCTTCTCCTTCCGGGTAACTCCCAGTTACCTCCTGGGCATGACTATGGTATGGAATACCTCTTTGGTCAGTTTGGGTTCTGTCCCTCCTTTCTCCCGGCCCCCCCTTCTCCCCGGCAGAGCATGAGGCTCACAAAGTCCTTGGTCAGGGCAAACATCGCTCAGCAGCAACCAAAAACATCGGCCTTATCAGCCTTGTTCCCGGGCTAAGTCAAAACACCAGCTACTAAAGAGAAGAAAAACTGACTGCAACTGCTGAACCCAGGACACAGGGGGAAGAAGTTCTGATTAATTTCCTTCAGAGGGTTTTAATAGAGCACTTAGCACCCACTCTTGTATGTGCAGTATCCTCTCATTTTATGAAATCTTATATTTTCTTATGTTTGTGTTGATTCAAATTCTGTATTTTGTTGATGTAAAGAACTTGGGTATGAGAAGTGATTTTTAATCATCTGTTTGATCTCATCAGACAGCAGTGCACCATAGCTTGGGGGTCATATGTAATCAGTCTGGATAATTGATTGAGCCATTCAAAGGCTCCTGCAGGAGATGAATGGTGTGCCTGGAGAGTCTGAAAGCAGTCTGCTTTCCTCCACCAGCTTCTTAAGAGGCGTCCATGTTTCTAACACACATTTTGGTGAAAAGCTGAGCTTACTCATGTTTGCTGTGTGCATGGTCCTCAGGACACATGACACTCAATGCACATATGCAGACCTTCCGGCAGATATCAGGTGCAATGTGTATGTGATCTGCTGCTTCTGCAAAGAGTTTAGTCTGTTCTGCAAGTGCAGTAGGTCTGTGGTGTGAACAGAGGGCTGAAAGAAAGCAAGACTCATTGAACTCTATACTGACAACAGAAGTTGTCAGCTCATTCTTGAATAATTGATTAGGAATTGAAATCTGTCTCTTCTGTGTGTTCTCAGAAACTCCACTCACATGTACTCAGATTAACAGAAGCAAAAGACTCTGTGGCACTTAATGACTTCAAAATAAATGAAGTAGCTAATGCTTCTATATATGTGACTGTAGTGCTAAGACCTGTACTTTTTATTGGAGAAATTGCTGAGTATTGCAGATTGTTCCACTGATAGAGGATTTATGTGTGTGTCTCTGGAGTTCATCGGTGGTATTTATACAAGTTTGGCAGAAATAATGAATCACCACTTACATAAAGAGATACCCTTTTATAGTACAAATAAAATAAAATTAGGTTTCATTGTTCTACAGGTTTCACTAGAGATGTGGTTTTTAGAGATTTCCAAATAGCTCCTGAATGATGTTTATGCCCTTGGCAGACTGTATATTGCATGCTGGACATGCAGTGGTAATCTTTAAATTCTTCAGGCATGAAGTCTCTGGCACTTCTGCTATCCTTAGCTGAAGTGAAACACACAAAAAAATGAGATCTAAAACGTCCAGTCAGAATGAGCTGCTTTTAAAAATTAGCTTCAAAATAAGATGATGCTTATAGATGCATTTAAGCACAACTTTTTTTCCCTTTCCATTTCTTTCTAGTATGGCTTGACAGCAAGTTATTCAATATGGCTGGATTAGAGGAGTGTTTTTCCTCACATGTTCTTCAGAAAGCCTACAACAAAAGTGAGATTTGAGATTTGCATTTCCATTAAATTGTGTGAGGGGGGTTGGAAAGTTTTCCTTTCCAGTCAGTGGAAACGAGACTGTTCCAAGCTACAAGGGGAAATTTGACATTTCTTAGTCATGTGTCTATAAAAGAAAAGTCTCAGTGTCTTTTTAAAACTTAAAATATTTTATTTACATTTTATCACCTTGATATGTAAGAGTGGTTTTGGAGTTGTTTTCCTCATCAGAAAAGTGCATCCTTTTCAAACGCTGAGTTTGTCCTTGTACAAACACAGAGCCAGTACAGTTTCATGCTTGAGACAGCTGAACAGGAAGCTAGTGAAGATGATGGTTTAAATCAGCAAACTAGGGAAGAGGATAGTTTAAGTGAATGTTAGGTATGATCTTTCCTACTTTTAACTGGAGAAGTTTACAGTTCAAGTACTGCTATTTGGGACAAAGAAGAGACTCGGGATCTCCTTTGTCTTTGACTTCCAGCAACATAGGCTTAAGATACAAAAGCTTGGGGAATAATCAAAGATACATTATCGGATGTATTGTTGGTATTCCTGGTTGTAAGAAACAGCATTTGTGTGGTTACTGCACTCCAATAATAGGCACCTTGAAATGAGAAATAATTACCAAGTAATTATTCTACATCACACAAGCATTTTTATTTTACCTAAATGCACTCAGAACAATGTGTCTGCTTGTACAGGTGAAAGCTACTATGATTTCATGTTCAAAAGGACACTGTATTAGTGTATCTGTATAATATTTTCAATCTATAAACAGTTGCTTACCCATCATAAAATAGAAAAGCACAAGAACTAGTTAACTGGCTCATGATTTTTATTTAGGCATAACCTAAAACTCACTGCTCTTTGTGTTGAAAATCAGTTTTATATGCCTGCAGTATAAGGAATTTTGAAATACTAGCCACAGATATCACCATGAATAAAGAACTGGAGTTTATTTGTTGGTTTTATTGTTAATATTAGTTCTGTGTATTTTGTGTGAGTACTTGCTTGCTTAAAGCCAGTTTACTAGCAAAGGAATTGGTATTTTTCTTGACTGTTAAGCATATCATGACTAATAAGGAATCTGACATTTAAAAGTTTACTAACTAATAAGCCAAGGCTATGCAGGTTTTGAATGATAAATTTTCACTTGCTCTTAGGTTTATAACATGCCTTTGAGAAGAAACCAAGATTAAAATGCTACACAAAATGTAAGGTAACATTGGACAATTGTCTCTCATCTATTAGAACAACAGTAATTTAGGAAAGTAATTTATCAGCTGTCACCCAAATGGAAATAATATTTGTCAGTGGATGGAACAAAATGTTCTAAAGAAAACTGGAAAAAATTCATGAACAAATAAGTGGCTAACCAACAGCTTTATAAATAGAAATTTTGATTTCACCAAAGCAGATATTGCAGTTACCTTTTGCAAAGAAGATTCATTATTTTGATTTAAGACTGCTAGCAAGAAAAAAAGCTTCAGTTTTGTCTGTTTATGATTCTGTATTATACCAGCAGCAGTTTAGTGTTTAGAACATGGAGCTATTTCAATTTGCTGAGATTATAAAGAGAATAGGTTTTGTTAATAGCAATCAGGTGCTTTTTCATTTTTCCCATGTATGTTAGACTTACTTTTCCATTCAGTCTTGGGTGAAACACATTTCAGCATTTTGAAAATTAGTTATAAGTCTAAATATCTGTACAACTTTTGTTCCTAAATTTTAGCTTACCTTTTTGTGTTTAATAGAGGAACTAGGCATATTAGTGTGCAATATGAAACACTTTCAGACTGACACTTTCAGCTGTCAAAACATGTCAATATAAGTTATGTTGATTGCTGAGAATTTCTAGTCGTGAAATCTTGACATAATGTTCAGTCTGTAGCAATCATTTTGTAGGTAATGTATGCAGAAGCATTTTGAAGGGTAAAATGGACCTACAGATAATAAGTGTATTTGGAGTGATGTCGAAGACGCCTTTTAGCACCATATCTAGTCTGATTTTTGTCTTTGCTATTTTTGCTCACATTGTTCAAGATCCATTGTTCAAACATCTTTTAGAATAACATGTACAGATCACATACAGAAGAGTCTCTGGAGCTGCTTGTGTCAAATCTTGAAAATGATAATGTTGCTCCTGGCCTAGTTGTTTCATGGGACTAAATTCCAATAAATAGGCTTTTTATCCTATAGTGCTAACAAAAATAAATCAGAGATGTTATGAGGTTTATTTTGTGGGGCTTATGTTACTGCAGGTGTTAATTTTGATATATGTGTCCTTGTGCTCTGGAATACTTAGGTGGATCGGTGTTGGGACCGGTCCTGTTCAACATCTTTGTCGCTGACATGGACAGTGGGATTGAGTGCGCCCTCAGCAAGTTTGCCGATGACACCAAGCTGTGTGGTTTGGTGGATACACTGGAGGGAAGGAATGCCATCCAGAGGGACCTTGACACACTTGTGAGGTGGGCTGATGCCAACCTCATGAAGTTTAACCATGCCAAGTGCAAGGTGCTACACCTGGGTTGGAGCAATCCCAGGCACAGCTACAGGTTGGACAGAGAGGAGATTCAGAGCAGCCCTGCAGAGAAGGGGTGGTGGTCAATGAGAAAATGAACATGAGCCGGCTTCAGTGTGCGCCTGCAGCCCAGAAAGCAACCGTATCCTGGGCTGCATCAAGGAGCGTGACCAGCAGGTTGAAGGAGGTGATCCTGCCCTTCTACTCTGCTCTTGTGAGACCTCACCTGGAGCATTGTGTGCAGTTCTGGTGACCTAAACATAAAAAGGACATGGAGCTGTTGGAACAAGTCCAGAGGAGGCCACGAGGATGATCAGGGGACTGGAGCATCTCCCATATGAAGATAGGCTGAGAAAATTGGGGCTGTTTAGCCTTGGGAAGAGAAGGCTGCGTGGAGACCTCATAGCAGCCTTCCAGTATCTGAAGGGGGCCTACAGAAATGCTGTGGAGGGACTCTTCATTAGGGACTGTAGTGACAGGACAAGGGGTAACGGGCTCAAACTTAAACAGGAGAGGTTTGGATTGGATATAAGGAAGAAATTCTTTCCTGTTAGGGTGGTGAGATACTGGTATGAGTTGCCCAGGGAAGTTGTGAGTGCTCCATCCCTGGCAGTGTTCAAGGCCAGGTTGGACGAAGCCTTGGGTGGCATGGTTTAGTGTGAGGTGTCCCTGCTTATGGCAGGTGAGTTGGAACTAGATGATCTTAAGGTCCATTCCAACCCTAACTATTCTATGATTCTATGATCTTGATAGAGTAATTTACATAGAACTGGTGATTGTGGATGTTACTGAAAGGTGTTATTTCAATAACAACAGAAAACTAATTAAGCTTCTTGTACTACATACAGGCAGATGTTCCTCCACATGTGCCATTCCATACTATTCGCCACCGTGTCAGCTGTATTCCCATTAACACAAGCTATTTTAGCCAGGCACAGGGCACATCTGTCCCATGGGGCAGTGGTGGTGCCCTGCACAGTGAAGGGCTTGGAGTGGTTTGCAAGGTCACCCCATAGCAGAGTCAGGGTGAACCAGAGGGCTGCTCTGTCCTGAGGGGCCTCTCTGAGGCACATCCTGCAAAGCCCCACCAGGCAGCACACTACATCTGCAGTGCTCTCCTGCAGCCAGCTCCCCCTTGCTTCCTGCAGCTGCCGGACCTGAATCCTGTTGAAGGGGTGCAGCAGTGCTGGGTTAACCTCACCAGATTTACTGTTGAGTAAACAGATTTATCAGTTTGATCTTTATTATTTGATTTTGTGAATATACAATTTGTGCTATTTTTTTCCCATTTTTAAACAAGTTGTCTTTAGTATCGTTCCTGCAACAAAACAATGCACTAGAGGTTTGATGATGGTCAAACTTGGCAGTTAGTTTTCAGTAGAGTATTTGCTTTGTCTTTTGACTTTTGTACATTGTCTTTTCACTTCTGTTGTTTGTTTGTTTGTTTATTTGTTTTTTCTTGTGCTGTGAATACAGTAACAGCTATAAAACTGATGTGCTCTTGTTTTATTGGCAGGCTTCTCCCTCCTTTTCAGAACCTGTTTTCTTTTGCACATAGGTATTAAGGGAACATGAAATAGCAGCAACATTTCCTGTAATGTCTGTTCAATTTTTTAAGTGGTTGTGGATTAATTTTTATCTTCTTGAGAAAGTTTTAGCAGCTCTCTGGTCACCTATGGTGAGAAGCTAAACATTATGCAACATTATTTGACTGGTATTTCTCACAATTGCTGTTCCATCTGCATGTGATTTACCTTCGTGTTCACTTGCAATGTGATACTGCAGTTAAAAACCCAACAAATCCCATACCACTGCTGAAACCCAGAATGACTAAATCATCAGTGAAGCTTTGAAGATGAACGTGTGTAGCTAATTTATTTTTGTTCTTTTGTAGGTGATGGATGTGGACACACCATTCTGGGCCCTGAAAGTGGAACTCTTGCTTCAATAAACTACCCACAGACCTCTCCCAATAGTACAGTTTGTGAATGGGAAATTCGTGTAAAGCCTGGGCAACGAGTTCAGCTCAAGTTTGGTGATTTTGATATCGATGACTCAGATTCATGTCATTCCAGTTACTTAAGAGTTCACAATGGGATTGGCCCCACCAGGACAGAGATAGGTAGGAGCTTTTATTATTGGTATTTGAAAGCTATAGACAGGTACAGAACTTGGATATACTGTTGGTACTTCTGTTTCTTCTAAAATTTCTCCTGTTTACCTGCCCTTAGCATAGGGTAACTACTGCATGTATAGTTAAGTACTTTTTCATAGCCCTAGAAAACTGTTTTTTTAAGTTGGATATTGGGCATCTTGCCTGAATATATCATACACTGCTTTGTACAGTGTGGATTTTGAGTCTTATGAGAAGTGATGAAAAGAAGGAAGTGTTTTTTATTTACAGGAATCTCCAATAAGGTAAAGAAAGGAATTTCAGTAAATCTGTAGTTAGAATTGTGTTCTTCCTGAACTTTATATCATTGAATAGTTTGGGCTGGAAGGGACCTTAAAGATTTAGTTCCAACCACTGTGACAGGAGTAGGGACACCTTCTACTGGACCAAGTTGTTCAAGGCCCTATCCTACCTGGCCTTGAACAGTGCCAGGAATGGGGCAGCCACAGCTTCTCTGGGCAACTTGTGCTAGTGTCTCACTATTGACGCCAGAGTCACGGACAACACTGAGACGATCAATGTGATCAAGCGAATGGCATTTTATTAGACAAAGTGTCAACATTATATAGAGATTCTTAGCACAGCTACATGGATTTAGCAATTGTTGATTGGGCACCTTAACCCTTAACAATGCTAGGATTGGATAACACCATCCTGGGAACTCGAGCCCCAGAACTTCTCAGCTCCCCCTCTCCTCCGCCTACCTCTGAGTTCTTACAGCCGGTGTTTCTTTTACTCCCTAATCCATGGCCTTCAGTTCATCTCAACTCCGTTTCTGTTCTCAGGCAGGCTGCCTTACACCAAGGTCTCTGGATTGCTCACAAAATGTCCATTGTCAGCCTATCCACATCTCACCACCCTCACAGTGAAGAATTTCTTTCTACTATCTATTCTAAATCTACCTTCTTCAGTTTGAAGCCATTACCCCTTGTCCTATCACTAAATGCCCTTGTAAAATGTCCCTCTCCAGATTTCTTGTAGCCCCCTATAGGCACTGGAAGCTGCTCTAAGGTCTCCCTGGAGCCTTCTCTTTTCCAGGCTGAACAAACCCAACTCTTTCAGCCTGTCGTCACAGGAGAGCTGCTCCAGCCCCCAGAACATTTTTTGGGCTTCTCTGGACTCACTCGAGAAGGTTCACTTCCCTCTTGTGTTGGGGGCCCAGAGCTGGATGCAGGACTCCAGGTGGGGTGTCAAAAGAGTGGAATAGAAGGGCAGAATCCTCTCCTTCAACCTGCTGGTCACACTTTTGATGCAGCCCAGCACAAGGTTGACTTTCTGGGCTGCACACTGCCAGGAGACATTGAGCTTCTCATCAACCAACATCCTGAAATCCTCCTCAGGGCTGATCTCAGACCATTCTCCACCCAGCCTATATTTGTGCTTGGGATTGCCTTGACCCTGGTGCAGGACTTTGCACTTGTCCTTGCTGACCTTCATGAGTTAAGTGCAAGTCTTTGAGAAGTGCTGTGTGTACCTTATCACAGTAGAAAAATAGACATCAGGGACCAGGTAGTAAACTCACTATTGATGGTACTTCTAGAAAGAACAGGAAAGGAAAGATTCTCTTGTATGCCATATAGGTCTCCTGTACAGGGAGGGAATATAGGTGCAACTATAACTTTATAAAAGTAAAGTGGTAAAGAAAATAGATGTCTGATTGTCTTTCACTGGTGACATGCTCACTTAAAATATACTTAGCATTGTTGCTCATCAGATGACCTCTCTGTTTGGAATGACAGAGTATTCTAAGTCATTGCATTTTGTTTACTGTTATTAAAGCATATGTGCAAATGTCTGTATTCTTGATACAATTCCTGTATCCTAAAAAAAATGATGTTGTGTAACAGTGATAGCAGAACACCCAACATTTTGTTTGCGCATGCAAAAACTAGATGGTAAATGCAACACAGATCATATAATAATCTTTGATTCTTCAGACTTTCAACGAAAACTCTCCTGTAATGCTTTTGGGCTTCTTTTTTTCTCAGACATTTCATAGAATCATAGAACAGTTAGGGCTGGAAAGGACCTTAAGATCATCTAGTTCCAAACCCCCTGCCATAAGCAGGGACACCTCACACTAAACCATGTCACCCAAGGCTTTGTCTAACCTGGCCTTGAACACTGCCAGGGATGGAGCACTCACAACTTCCTTGGGCAACCCATTCCAGTGCCTCACCACCCTTACAGTAAAGAACTTCTTCCTAATATCCAATCTAAACATCCCGTTTAAGTTTGAACCTGTTACCCCTTGTCCTGTCACTACAGTCCCTAATGAAGAGTCCCTCCACAGCATTCCTATAGGCCCCCTTCAGATACTGGAAGACTGCTATGAGGTCTCCATGCAGCCTTCTCTTCTCTAGGCTGAACAGCCCCAACTTTCTCAGCCTGTATTCATATGGGAGATGCTCCAGTCCCCTGATCATCCTCATGGCCCTCCTCTGGACTTGTTCCAACAGCTCCATGTCCTTTTTATGTTTAGGTCACCAGAACTGCACACAATGCTCCAGGTGAGGTCTCACAAGAGCAGAGTAGAAGGGCAGGATCACCTCCTTTGACCTGCTGGTCATGCTCCTTTTGATGCAGCCCAGGATATGGTTGCTTTCTGGGCTGCAGGCGCATACTGAAGCCAGCTNACAATGCTCCAGGTGAGGTCTCACAAGAGCAGAGTAGAAGGGCAGGATCACCTCCTTTGACCTGCTGGTCATGCTCCTTTTGATGCAGCCCAGGATATGGTTGCTTTCTGGGCTGCAGGCGCATACTGAAGCCAGCTCATGTTCATTTTCTCATCGACCACCACCCCTTCTCTGCAGGGCTGCTCTGAATCTCCTCTCTG
>NDXB01009609.1:0-49755 GCA_002631895.1 Agapornis roseicollis
AAAAAAAAAAGAAAAAAGAAAACAAAAAAACCCCACCTAGCCAAGTCTTTGGAATGGAAAAATCTCAAAAATCTAGATGAGATGGATGCAGCATGCCTCCTGCCTGGAATACCTGGGAGTATTTGCTGGTAGCGTGCCTGATCATGTACTGCTGGTTGGACGTGGGGCCGAGACCACAGCTGCCAGCCGCGTGATCCCTGTCCCTTGTTCTGGCCATGGGAGAAGCAGGTGATGCCTGGGTGGGACAGCTGCCAGGCATTAGGAGAGGCCACTTAGGCCTATAGTTCCTTTCCCAGGCAAGGCATGCCAGGTTCCCAGGTGTGATTGCAGTCACCATGCCCACTGCTGTGCTGTGACTGTTCTCAGTAGTGTGCTGCAGCCCTTCACAGCAGCATGGGACCACTGAGGCTGACCGTGAAAGTCAATGGAGCAGTAAGCTGAATGGCACCAGACTTGTCAGAGGGGAAGCAATTTTGGTGCAGTATTGACTACTTCAGAGTTGTACTTTGCAGCGAGGCAAACAACAAGGCAGCCTGCATCTCTTGCAAGCCAGGAACCTGCACCAGCTGCTGTGGCTGCAAGGTCAGTCCTTCAGTTGATACCAAGGCATGGGTTGTGCTCCAGCTCTTGGACTCCTTCACCTATGTATCACCAGGATTTCTTCAGCACAGTCATTAACAGCTCACACATACCTGCCACACCTTCCAGCACACGCCTCTGCACTCCTCGCCCTCCTCCAAGAGATGCATTCTTCATGGGTTTGTGCTCTCAGAGCTCCCATTCACTGTCTGTCTTATTCATGTGTGATCAACTAGTCCTATGAAGTGCACATAAGTTTTGGTCATGATGAATTTAGCCCTGTTTTTACAAGAACAGATCAAGAACAGATTATCCTGTTGCCTCACCAGTACTTTTTGGAAGTATTTTACAATTTTCATAAGCAAAATAAGTGCTGGGAATACCTGATCTGTAGTGACAACCTCTAGACCTTACTACACACGTAACACCAGCTAATGTCCATCATTTTTGCCTGTTCTCTAATCTGTGGCCAGAACTTGCAAGCTTTTTCTCAGCTTATAAAGCTTTTCCTACCACTCTTACATGTACCAAGTCTCCAGTTCCCAAGTGCCATGAATATTTCCAGCTCTCAGAGTTTCTGTGACAGAGGCAGCTCTGCCTTCCAGGGAATGCAGTACCTGGTAGCTCTGAGAGAGCAAGCTGGGGTTCACAGCACCTGACCCTGGAGGGTACCTTAACCCTGGACCTTCACACAAGTCAGCTGAAAAGTGATCCCACTTTCCCCATCTCATTGTTCTTACACAGCACATTAAAACCTCACATCAGCACAACTCCTATTGTTGCTTGATTTGCCGTCTGGGGGGGGGGGGCGGGGATAGTTGAAGCTCCCTATTTCCATACAGCAAGTGGGAACCAGCAGTGGTTGGCAAATTTCTAGCCTTAGGCAACAGCAAAGGAAATAGTTAATCTATCACTCCTTTGAAACACAAATCTGTGCTTCTTACTGGGGCAAGGGAATGATCTTGAGTCCTTGGCTAAGATTAAAACACTAAACTTAGGCTGATTTCATTTGCCATTTTTCTGTTCTAGTCTCAAATTTTACACCTTGACTGTTAGTATAATCCTTTAAGGTTCACCTGGCGTCAACTGCTTCTCAAAACTATTCATTCTGTCCATTAATTAGACTTGTTGTCTGTTAACCTAACATGTTACCTGATTATAAGTAAAATGGTATTCTCTTTTGGGGAAAAAAAAATCTAAGGGGTATCTCAAGAAGAGTTAGTTAGATTTATACAGTAGAGGAGGTGTCCTAAGGCTCTGGGTGAGAAAGATGTCACACTGATTACCCTTATTTTCTTCTGGTAACCTTTCTGCACATGCAGGTCCTGTCCTGACCATTAGATATGAGGGTCATGACAGATTAAGGTATGTATTTTGAGAACTTGCGTATAGTAAATAAGACATTGCTGACAGATTCACTGTAGGCCCTTTGCAGAAGAGCTTCAGGCAGGAGAGATGCCAGGAAAAGGGATGGAGACACATGCAGGAGTCAGGCTGTTTGGGGAGAAAAGCTCCCACTATTGCCTGCAAGAAGGTTTGCAATCCTGCTGCAGGGAGGTGCTTCACAAGCCTTCCTGAGGGAAGAATGACCTGGTGGTGGGAAAGGGCTTTTCTCTGGGACTGATCCCAACCCATGCCTGCTTTGAGGCTGTGGATTTCTTTTGTTGGTTTGCTGTGTGATATGGTTTTGATTTAGGAAACTGACACACCTTGAGAAGTGATATCACTTGTCTAGTTACAGCAGAAACTCTTGTGGCCACACACCAGTGCAAGGTTTGCCTGCTGTCCGTTTTGTTTTCTAATCTGAGCTTTGCAGTCTTACATCCATGCTATTTTGGCATACACAAAACTGCACTTTAAAAGTGGTCAGTCTGTTTTCACTGAAAAAAAATCCCTCCTTTTTTTTTTTCTGCTAGCATCAGTAGGTATTTTTGCTAGTATCTACCCAGAACGTGATCACTAACACAGGGAACATGTTCCCCACTGAGGTGTCAGACAGAAGTTCATGGTTTTGTCTTACTGAAAATGAAGTCTTGATTATTCATGCAGTTCCCAATGAGTCACTCCACACCCTTGAATTATTTCTGACAGATGTACAATGCCTGCTGCTGAATTCCTACTCCGAAGAGCCTTTTTGCATGACTGGTTTATCAGTGAATGTGAGCAGACTCATGATGTGCTTCATCTTCATGGTATGTGTTATATTGGACATGATGACTGTGGAAACCAGACCCACCTACTTTTTGCTATTGGCTCACAGCCTCCAAAATCTCCCAGCAGCTGCACAAGAGGCATTGGTGCAGGGCAGGTATATGCACAGAAGACCCTGTATTACCCGGTGGTTCTCAACACAGCTATGCAGGTGAAAGAAAATTGATTGGCTGAGGATATAGGAATTCACTAACCTGAAGGCCTATTTCTGTCAGTTTTCACTTTCTAGCCTTCTCTTTGCCTCCAAGAGTGTGCTTACCACTGGCTAAATACACACCTGTGGTGCAGGTCATGCACAGTCACTGTCCTTGTGCACGAGCAGTGGTGACCAGACATTTCCAGTTGTGAGCTAAAGCTCACCCCTGCTCCCTCAGCCTGCTGTGCTGGCCTCACCTCCTTTAAGCTGGAAGTGCAAGCTGGAAGTGCACTGTCTGCTGTGTTTACCCACAAACATGGTTTGTACATATCACTCAGTAGTACATAGTCAGGAGACACAGATGAACTTTCCCACAGAAGTCAGGTGTAGGCTGATCCCCAAGTTCTCTATGGCTTCTTCCTGAAATGAGGGATCCCTGGATTGGCCTGAGGATCTCCACAGATCTGCTTTCTCCCACAAATAAAAGCTCTTTTGGGGGCTCCAACATTGAGGGGGCATTTTTCAAAGAAGAACCTCCTCCAAAGCATGAAGGTAGCTACTGTATGAATGCCCTGAGGGGAACCAACAGCTCAGAGCTCCCCCTGTGACCTGACACTGCTCTCGGGTACAGCTCTGCACCACTCTATTACGAAGCAGGAACATATCCATGGTAATTCGACTGCTGGTTTTGAGATAATGCTCATGCTGCGGGGTTTAGTCTGGTCGGATGTAATTGCTATCCTGTACATGATGTTACATGTGTCCCACAAAAAATAGCATGGTCTCTTATAAAAGGAAGCTCAGTTAAGCAGCTGAGCACTTGCCATCAGAAAATAACATGTAGAAATCCCTGTTATCCTACCTGCAGCTAGTGAAAGGGCAGATGTGCTTTCACTGATCGCTGCAAGTATTTCGATGCCATTCCCTAGCAGGCAGCCAGTTCTGGCACAATGTGAGGCTGAAGACATTACCTCTTCAATGTGAGATTTTAGGCTGGGATTCCACATTTTTCTCCTGTGGAAATCTCTGTCACTGTAAAACAAAACAACAGCACCCAGAACCATGTTAAACAGCTTCAAAATCTATTATTCATCTGTCTAATTAAAAGAAAACCACCATGCATTAGACCTTACAGCTGTAGATTTTGTATTTTCAGTGGTGAAACTCCCCCTTTTCTTTTTATTCACAGATGGTGCTGATGATACCTTTTGTTCAATAGTTAATCATTTTTTGTCAGGTTTGACTTGTTCTAGGGAGAGGAGTGTCATGGGAATCTGTAACTGAGATACAGATCTGTGCATCTGGGCTTCTGTAAAAGCCCTCAAGATTTGTGCAGATGACTAAGTATATGTTTTAAAACATATATTTTACTACCTTAAAGGCATATACACATAATGTTAGAAGAGGCTGATCTGTCATCTCTCTGTCCTGTCAGTAGATCCACTGGATGCTGACAGCTGAATAGATGCTATTAATTAAAACTGCCAAGTTTTGCCAGACTTTTGTCATACTCCCTAGCTAATTCAGTCTTATGCAATTCAAGCAGCTTCATTGGGAACATGACCAAACCTTTAAATTTTCCCCCTAAATTCTATGCCTGTCTTTTTAAGGCAGAGGATTTATCCCCGCAGGACCAGCCCTTTGCATTCTGGGGGGTCAGTGTAACTCTGTGCTGCATTACAGAGTACCCAGGTTTTTGCAGACTCCTTGGGAAGCAGTCCCAGGCACACAGTCGAGAAGCAGCTGTGCAAAGGCTCTGGTATTGACTCCTCACCCTCAGGAAGGTTACAGAGGATAACACCACAAGTTCTGCAGGAATAAAGAGACATTTTCTTGCTTCTCTAAGGAGGATCTATGCTAGAATAATCAAACAAAAATTGGGCCTGATTTCACATCCTTCTGCTCCAACAGCTATCCTCACTGGAGTCAGTAACCTGCTCGTGTGGACATCCGATGCAGTATAATGACTCTTAGCTAGTCATCCATAAAGCAGAATGTAACTATGTAACTATGACCTATTTTTAATTTTTGCTATATAGACAAACTCACTCTTCATGGTATATCTGTGAACCTTTTGAAATTCATGTGTTACAGAGCAAATGATCAGACTGTAGAGGCATATTTAGAAAATGCCCGTTTCATTTATCGTGCATGTTTAGAATTGTCTCTGGCCATATTATCATTCATGATTTTCCATGGGTTCCCATGAGTTTCCATAAATAGCTTTCAAACTAATATTGGTTCATCTGGATAATCAACATTGCTAAAAAGCACTTAAAATGTCAAACACAGGAACAATTGTTTGTGTGTCACACTACTACAGCCTAATACAGACTTGAGCCATGAGCCATCTTGTTACAGCTTCTGAAATCTAAGTTAAGGTACATTATTTATAGCATAGCACAAACATAGCCTGTAAAGGTACAGAAGTATCTTTCATAAATCCATAGCATGCAGGTGGGTGGAGCTTGTAGTGTTGTCTCAAAGTCATGTAAAAATAAAATCGTTTGGGTTGAGAGATGGGTTTAGGATGAGATAATAACCTGCAGTCATTATGGACAGGTCTTTTATTATGCTGCTTACTTTCTAAATTATCCTGACCACAACCAGGGCATTTCCTTAAACATTTAATTACCTCTGCTCCTATCCACTCCCTAGACTTCACTAGTCAGCAAGGACTGAACTGGGTTAGGACCAGGAATGAATGCGTTCCAAAGGGAATTCATACAGCACTTTCCCTGGAGGCAGCTATGGAGGCAAGAACTGGCACCTTAGGCATTCAAGAGAATTTTCCTGTAAGCCACCTGAATTCAGGTGGTTGTTTCCAGAGACTCTGCTGTGCATCACACTTTGTCTTCTGAGGTGTCCTGTGCAGTAACTAATGTGGTAGCAAGGTTTTCTGTTCTTGGTTCCTTCTTATGGGACTTCTGAGGGAATGAGGGGCTTTGGTCCACCTTTGGGCTACCTCACATGTCAGGGTCAGTCTGCCTGAAGATCTTGCTTTTATTCTTGATGCAGGTGGTATCTTGTAAGACCACCTGCTGTTATTCTCTGTGTTTTGCAATGCAGTATAAGGGCTAAGTGTAATGCTGAATTACGAAGTGTTGTGAATAAGAGCATCTGCCAATGTCTGCACATATATGAGGTCAGTGGGTTTACATTCCTTCAGGTCAGAAAACAGAACAAGTGTGATCTCATCCCCATGCCAGTTTCTCCACATTACAAAGTCACTGCAAGACGTGACAACACATTGTTCATGCTTTGAGACAATGGGACTAAGGGCTTGTCTGCACTGTTTGGAAGAACATTCTGGAAGGAACAGCCATGCACAATCTCACAGTAAGAATCCAGCAGAGAACAAGCACACTGGTTTTCCCACAGTATGAAACAGCTGAGCTCACAATATGTACCTCCAAAAACACTTAAATGCCTTTACTGTAATTTTACCACATTTATTCATGCTCAGTAGTAAAACTATACTACAAGATCTTAGTAACCATATTTGCTTGGTGTTTGCCCACCTGGTGAGCAGAAGAGGTCTATTGCTTCAAAGTGATGTATATGACCCAGTGTCCAGCCCTGACGATTAGCAAGGGAAAGTAGAATACTGGGAGGCAGCTATGCAAAATCTCCACAGAAGAATTGTATTTTCCCACTCCTCATTTGTTATTCTGTGTGCTAATGTGCACACAGAATTCTTTAACTAAATTCTTTAACTAATTCTTTAACTAAACCCTTGTTATTATTGTCATAGCCCTTACTGATGTCACTCTTAATATTACTGTTATCCTTACAAATACACAGTCCCCTTTCTGATGAAATTTTAGCCATCCAGCTAGCATGCCCTACGACTTTGAAATCAGTGCCATGAATTCATCAGCAGAATTGAAAATAAAATGAAGCCTTGAATGAAAGCTACAATATATATCCCTAAGGCTTATAAATTTGGTATGGTCCAAGGTGTAAGTAAATGTCTTATGACAAACGTAATTCTATGAATGTTGTATGTTTCTTAGAACTAGACAATCTTAGAAGCACACATATGCATGCAAAACAAATCTATGGTTATAAAGGCATGTTCTGAGTTAAGGTAGCAAGCGTTGTATCATACATTAAGGATGTTTACATTAAGGATGGGACTTGCTCGTAATTGGTATGAGTAAAGCATACCTATATGTTTTGTCCATCTTGGCAGTGGATCAGACTCTGTTTGGACGCCTTTGCTGTCTGTAAGCAAGCCTGCTGCAACATAATCTGTATAGTGTGGAAAGAGCCTTGCACCTAGATCTGAGTCTGGCCAGGATGTATCCAGCTCTGACAGCAGCAAACCAGGAAGCTGACATTGGCACAGAGCTTATCCCCAGCAGTGGGCTCTACTGTGTGTGCCTGTGTGGATAGCCATGCTGTGATAGCTAATGGAGACATTTTTTCTGCTGAACACACACTGTAAGGCCACCATATGCACAGGTCTGTCAGCCAACAGGCGAGAGGGGCTGTAACACTGACACTTTCAACATTGATTTCTTGTGCTTACTGGAATGCAAAGCCACTGGACAATGTCTTAAAGTCATGGATGGTCTTGGTCCTAGAAATAGGAATGCATCCATTCTTCTTCAGTTTAATACAAAAACACTGGACTCTCCTTAAGCATGACGTGCATGAAAGTTAATGTTGATAAATGGCAGACATACCTCTGACACCCATCTGGATTACGTTTCCTTTCAAGATTATTGTCTTCATAGAGACTAACACTGATTAACTATTCAGCACCTATTTTCCAGGCTCAGAGATAAAAATTTACTATTTCTTTCCTTCAAAAGCCACAAACTTTCAATATACTTGCTACCTTTGGGCCCAGCTCTGTAAATCATAGAATCATAGGATAGTTAAGGTTGGAAAGGACCTTAAGATCATCTAGTTCCAACCCCCCTTCCATGGGCAGGGACCCCTCACACTAGACTATGTTGCCCAAGGCTCTGCCTGGGCTGGCCTTGAACACTGACAGCGATGGAGCATTTACCACTTCTCTGGGCAACCTCTACCAGTGCCTCATCAGCCTCACAGTAAAGAACTTCCTCCGTATATCTAACCTGAACTTCCCCTATTTCAGTTTAAACCCATTACCTCTTGTCCTATCACCATAGTCCTTGAGGAGGAGTGCTCCTCTGGCATCCTTGTAGGCTCCCTTCAGATACTGGAAGGCTTCTGTGAGGTCTCTATGCAGCCTTTTCCTCTCCAGGCTGAACAGCCCCAATATTCATAAACATTCTCATGTAATGTGAGAAAGTTTTTATGGAACCATGTTTTGTAAGTACTAGTGAAAAGCTAAGCTAGATAGTACCTAGATAAGGCAGTGATGAACACATGATAATCAAGTTTCTGTATTTATGGGCAGATCCTAACACCCACAAAATGACCATATATATTGAGCAACAAACAAATGAAGGAGTCAGTCTCTGAAGATCTACTTGGATAATGCATTTATTCTTTTCAATGCATAAAACTTGAATAGGTCTCTGGGTATTAGAAACATAAAAATAATGATTATAGTGATGAGTTTAAAATGCTCTCGAAACAAGAAATCGAGGACATCTTTAGAGAGGTCTTGTGGTGAACTTGATAAATCTTTCCACAGTTTTTAATGCTGAGTATTAGTTATTTCATAATCCACAGTACTTTGCAACTGCTAAAGGATATTGAATAAACTACCATGGCAGCATAGAGCTTTTGACCTAGGCCAGGATCACAAAGCTGCTTGTGTATCATTTGTCATCCTGAATCTGCCTGTGCTGTAGTTATTTCATAACTGCAGCTCTCAGGACAATTAACAATGCTAGATATTCATCAACCTTATTTTGAAAATGGAGTAACTGTGATGTAATAAGATGAAGAAATTTGCTTGACATCATTGACTGAATTAGCGTCCATACAAGGATTAAAACACATTTCCGTATTCCTGGTGCCATTCGTAATCCACCACTCAACAATGCCAAAGGCAATTCTGTTCCAGCAGATTAGGGAATTGAAGAACTAGCCATTAAATCTGCTTCACTTTTCACTTTTTTTTTCCTTAAGAAACTATTTTGACTAAAAAAGAGAACTTGAGCAGCTGCAGAAAAAAGTCCACAGTGTGTATGTTTTCGCAATATAGTTCCTCTCACAGGTTGACCTCCATTCGCTCACTTCATCCTCTTGAAAAACCACGAATACAGGCAAGTGTTAAGGACATTGTGTGAGAAGTTGTGACATTGTCTGAGAAGTTTTTACAGTTTTTGACCCTCACAGGAACACAGCACTTAGCCAACACAGCCATGATTCAAGGCATTTCTCTGGCTCATAGATCTATGGGGAGCCACAAACTCCAGTTTGTTCTGAGTGACTTTACCGCCACCCCGACAGCCACCAGAGACAGAGCAATGCTTAGCATTATTTTATATTTGTACCTAGGAACAGAGGAAATGGGAAATATCTGGCTGACTGCAGCGGCACAAAGTAGGGCCCTTGGTCAAGATATACTAAGAAAAAGCAAGCACTGCTGACAAGAGTGACAAGAATGTAGCATGAACCTCCCCTGGGAGAGATAACACTGTTCTAGGATCACAGGTTAACAGGTTGGAAGGGACTGCAGTAGGTCTCTAATCCAACCTGTTACTCGAAGTAGGGCCAGCTGTAGGGTCAGAAAGGGCACTCAGGGCTTCATCCAGTCTGGTCTTGAAAACCTGAAAGGGGAGTGACTGTCCTCAAGCTGACAGTTTCTCCTGATGTCCGAATATTTTCACAGAGCAAATCTCCTTGGAGATATTGGATAATATGTTGTGTAATTATTGCCAAATATCTCATTTTATTAGGGTGGCCCATTCTCAGATGAATGCATATTACCTTAACAGGTTTGTGACCACAGTGGTAAAGTAAAAGGAAATCTAGCAGTTCACTCAGTATTCACCTCTGTATTTTCTACTGTTTTTCCAAAGCATGTTCAGTTTTAATAGAAATGCATCTGAGACTTTTCCTAGAATTTAGAAGAGTATTAAAAGAAACAGTCATAACAATTTGATGCCTGCAACTTCAGGTAGCATTCAGAGTGCCATCTCTGCATCATCTCCTGCCAAAACCTGACAGTGCCACAGTATGGGAAAGGCAGCAAGAATCCATTATCCTCACTGCAGTTCCAGCAACTATTATTACATATGTTATGTTCAAATGCTTTGGTTGTGTATTCATCTCTATTTCAGATCCAATTAAAAACTTCGTGAGAATTCCACAGGCTTTGTCACCAATTCACATGTAAGTTAGTTCATCAGCAGTGCCTGCACTTGACTAGCATTTTAATAAAAGAAAAAGACATCAATCTGTGTGTCAAAGAGTGCAAAGCATTTAGAAACAGTTTCTTCATTGTAACAGACATTGCTAAAACTGGTGAAGTGTTTGCTCACACCTATTTCCAAACTGGATTTTGATGGGAATTCTGCTTGAACAATGATTTCAAGCTTGATTCCTGCATTCCATGTATGCCTACTAGTATTATTTCAGTGACCCAACTCTACATATTTTAGTAGAGAGCAATACAGCTTAAAGACTTAATTCCACATGAAATTTGCACTATTCAGTAAATTTATCCACAAATAAGGGAGTCGTAGTCACTGCTTTTAGTTCTATCACTAACTAAACAACCATATAAGAACTAAAGGTTTTGATGTCACATAACTACTTTTTTTTCATACTATCAATAAATGTATTTGGTTTTCCTAGCCAAAATTTATTAGGTTTTTATGGTTTTGAATGCATTGCCACATTAAATCAGCAACTTCCTCTTTTGAAAAGGAAGGACGGAAAATTATTTTCCTATGCATCAATACAAAATTGCTACTAATAAATTGGTCTAGCCCTCAACTTTGTTTACTAAAGCAAGGCAACCACTAAGGGAAAATATACTCAGTGATGAAGACTTGGCAAGCCAGAAACCATATTTTGTTTTCCATGTTCTCACCACACATTATTATTTACTTTTTGCAACCATTAATGTAAGGTAAATTTTGTTGATATAAATAGAATACAGAATTAACAGTTGTACCTGAGACTCAATGCATGATTAAATAAAACCATGTTAAGCAGAAGGGGAAGCAATAGTTGCTTGTTAGAGTAAACTAAAAGCAAATATCTGCCTTTTTGCAGTAGAATAGCATGGTTGACATTAACAAACACTGAAGTTGAATCCATGCTTTTCTTATTAGGATTACTCTTAAGAGTGGGAAACAATTATTTCTTTCTGACAAATATTTTTTCCATTCTCTCATATAATGTGCTTGCTGATCATCACAAAAGCCAGTGTAAAATGGACTCGTGTGCCTTCGTCTTGTTGACACCAGCTACAAAAGAAGGCTGTATTCCACTTTTTCAACTAAAACTTCACATTTAAATCTGTTTTAAAACTACTGTAAATGCTAGTAGGTGGGGAAAAAGAAAGAATACTGAATTGTGGGACTAGTCCTGCTAGTGTAAAGGTGAAGTACTGTTTTCTTATGGGATACTTCTTGACAACGCTTGATCTGGTCTGGTGGAAATTGTCCCTGGCTGTGGCACAGCAGTTGGAACTAAATGATCTTTAAGGTGCCTTCCACCCTGAACCATTCTATGATCCTATGAACACTATACCAGACAGTACTTTTGTGCCTGCCCTTTGATAGGGTTCATGACAAGGGCCTGTTATAAGTTCTCTCTGGACCTTCCAGCTGAGCTGCTGAGATCCACAGCTACTACTAGGGAAATGGCAATAGCTAATAGAAATAGGGGGTTTACTGCATTAAACGCAAAAGGACCCATCCTAGTTATACTAACCTCACATTTCTGACACCGCTGCTCTTATGTGCTTTCTGGCCTCTGTACTGCTGTACATTACAAGGACATTTGGTCAGCTGCAGTACTAGGAGATGGGACACAGGTAAGTGATTGGGTGTGCATTGCACAAGTCAGCACCACTAATAGTAACACTACCACTAATAGTAACTCTACTATTTTATATATATATATAATGTGTATATATATATACACTATATATATTCTATATATACTATATATATATAGTAACTACAGGTAAGTGACTGGGTGTGCATTTCACAGGTCAGCACCACTAATAGTAACACTACCACTAATAGTAACACTACTATTTCCTCGGAATAAAGCCAAAAACCCAACTCCACTGTTTCTGTATCTGATTTGTATCTACTGCATGTATGGTGTATATTCTTCCACACTTAGTCTTGGCTGCTGTGATGTCATGACTGATGCAAAGCCATGCTGACACTGTGCAGCCCATCTACTAGTTCACTCCAGATTCCCTCAAATTCATTCAAACATCAGGGAGAGTGTGACTGTAATTGGAAACAAATAACAGCCACCCCTCTCTTTCTGTAAGAGGGAGTCACTAAGCCCTGACTACTCCCCACAGAGACCACAGATCCACTTCTTGGAGACCACTCTGTATCAATATCTCTTAATGACTTTCAGATGCCTTAATAGAATATAAGCCTGTGAAGAAAAATACCCTATGATCTTAACTTAAAATATTTACAAGCTAATTTTTATCCATACAGAATGACTTATGTATAGTGCAACTGAGAAAAAACAATCCTCCAAATGAAAATGCTTACTATATCACTGCTTATGAAATTATTACTAATGAATTGCCACACTATTTAACACCTTCAGGACAATTTCACTGATCAGACTCCTAATGCAGAATATTTAGGTGATTATTGTGGAAATCAAATTAGTGATTTTTTAAAGTATTGTGATATTTTAGATTTAACCCAGAATTAAGTTTGTACCACTTCCACGAGTTTACTCCAACAAGCTTCAGAATATTCACTTCCCTAAATGTTCTGTTTTCTCATTTTTCTCAGGTTCCCAAGACAGAACTCTGAAAGTGTTTTGAATTTGCACACATAGATATATATATACTGAGATCACTTCTTTAGTATTAATAATGAAGGATAACAAATTGTGCCTATTCTTTCAATCATGTGTATAATGGAAGTGTTCCATTATAAAATAATAATAATAATTGCAATACCAAATGCTGATTGTCAAACAACTACTGTGTTTATGCTTCTAACACTTTTATTTTTGCTGAGTAATCTCTCCATTTCACTGACAATTCTATTTCAGTGGATTTCAGTGGAACTACTTATGTAAGTTTTAAAATTAATTTAATAGTAGAAAAAACGAGACTTATATGAACAGAATTTAGGCTTATATTCACCACATCATTTTGGTATTTGACATCATGAGTGCTTAATACAGACATTGTCACAGCCTTTTATGTGCACAGTCTGATGAGAAAGCAGGAATTAGCCAAAGAAGCATCACTTTTTTGTGTATATTTTGTATACAACTTCCATTTGGAGCCAGGGAATCCATAAATCCACTATCCACTACAAAACCAGCATTTGTGCTTTTGTAGAAAAGTTGCAGATATTGTGCAATGTAAGGTTTATGTGACAAGTTTGTGCAAGAAAGGCCAGGAATCAGTTTTGGCTAATTGGTATCCCACATAATATGGTAGCAACAGATTTGTCAAAAGTTACTCAGAACCTAAATATGTAGAAGTTCCCATACACCTTTATTTATCTAGCTCTAACCTTTGCTCTTGAATGCATGGTTAGGCATTATGCTTGTTGAAGTGAAATATGAGGGGCACAGATACAGGTTCACCTTTGAACCTAACTCTCTCACATACCTGAACCAAACAAATGTTGCTTCAGGTAATTAAGAGAGCACTGACATCACCATTCCAAACAACCAGGACTCCCTGGAAAGTCTATTTAAACAGGCTGTCCAAATGATATAATTCCAGAATTTTAATTGCTTTAATGTCTACCCCATAACTGCTCTTGCATCTTAAAAATAGACAATCTTTCTGCTACACACTTTCTTGTACACTTATGCTACAAATATTACATAAGGACTTTTGGAATTCAATGCTGTGAACTGATCTGTAACTACAAGTCATGCCACAGTTTATTTAAAGTATCTGACTAGCTGTCTGAAATCTGAATGTGTTCATTCACTTTTGGCTTAAACATCCAATGTTAATTGAAAAAAAACCAAATAAATGCCCTGCGCCATTATTCATGATTGTAACACTGAGAGATAATTGATGTATCTGGTAAAAAAATGAATAATCATTTGTACACAAAATAAAGTGATTGGTTACTGTTCAAAGAATTATTCAAGAAAACTAGCAAATTAAGTTCCAGGAAATCCAGCAATGAATTATTGATATCCCCCATTAAAATACACTCATGTCAAATAGAAAGATTTAAGGCATACAAAGACTATCAAAGAGATGTGGATATTCCCCACTATTGATTTCAGTCTTTACTCAGTATAAGTTTGAAATATCTGGGAGAATACACTCTGAACTCCATGTAAGATATCTGAAACTATTCACATTGCTGTTTTAACTAGGTTAAATGAAACCTGATCTGGATTCCACTTCACCATAAGACTGGAACGCTGAAAATGCTGTAATCTATTTATTCATCAGATTGAAGAATTAGTGTCTTTAAATTTCATTGCATTCCAATGTATTAACTAAATATCTACAGTTTATTAACTGTTTCATGTTCAGACTGAGAAAGAAAAGACAGATCAACCTGACTTACATATCCTAAAACCATGATTTATTTCCTGATTTTTAAACTACAGATAAAACACAGGTTTGCTCTATGCTTTCCCTAGAAGCGTTGTTCTGGCAGCAGTAATTCATTGCTAGTGCCCACACATGGTAGTTGCCTCATAATGACTTCAAAATATGTACTTTATGGCAGCATCAAAAATGTACTATAATCCCAAACTGGATTTGCAGCTCAGATTTCACTTACACTTCTGTTCTTCTTTCTGCCTTTAAACCACAAATGATTCAGAATTCAGCAGAGAACAAAGCTGAAAGCAATTATGCAAATGAGAACAGCCAAATCAAAGAGATGAAAACCACACTGGGGCTTATACAGCCCAGAAGCAATTGACAATAACTAGTCAATTAACAGACAACCTCAGACACCCCTAGTGAAACAGTGCTCTTTAGGCAACTGTTCCATACAATGCTATTATTTCCCTAAATTGTTTACATAATTGTTTAGGTATTCATAGTGGTCTTTGGCACTTTATGGATAGAGGAAAAGTCCTGCCCCAGGCTGCTCCCAGCACAGCACCTCAGGTGCGGCACAAGACAGTATGGAAAAAGTAAAAGTATGTGCCATGAAGAAGGGCTTCTTATGCTAAAGACCTGTCCATTTATCTGTACAAATGTTCATTGTAGATTTTAATATAACTTAGTTAAGTAAAACACAGCTCCCACTGACATTCAATGGGTTTTGCTATTGACTTTGAAGGGGTCAGGAGCAGGCTTACAGCAACTGATGAAATTTCGTAACATTTGTTTATTTCTATTTGCACTTTAAATGTGTTTCCATGTGTGTAAACAGTTTCTGTGTTGTTCTCAGCTGTTGGTCATACTAATTTTCTTCATTAGTTGTTGGATTTAGTGCCTATTATATTCTGTATAGAAGACAATGAAAACTGTGAAAAAAAAAAAGAACAATTTTGTTAGGGTTAGGAAAGAGGAAATTTCTATGTTTCTTACCACATGAGACTTTAAGAAGAGCCTAAAGCTAAATACTGCAGCTACTATTCACCAGTTCTCTTGATAGTTAGTGGCCTTTGTAAATGCAAAAATCCTACTTAGACATTCAAGTAACTCATTTACACTTTTCTATGCCCTTCCTCCCTCCAGCAATATGTAACCTGGAATTTGTCTTCCATGTCTTGCAGCCAATGTCTTGTAGCTTGAAATTCAAAAGGACTTGAAATTAAAATTACCTGCATCTCAGATTACGTTGCATCTCAATCCAGTCTGAGATCATTTGTGGTCATTTAGATGAGTTTTCAAAACAAGAAAAATTTGGATAAATGTCTTACTGTCTAGCACCACAAGTTTAATAAAATAGAAAATGTGCAGCTTACAGTGAAGGAAAGGAATTTCTGACATTACTGTTTATTTCTGAATTTAAGATGTTAATGCAGGATCGTGGTACAAGAGTTACCTGAAAGGGAGTGCTCTCTTCAAGTGCTGTTAAACCTCAACTCACATAAGTGAAAGTTTAATTTTTAGTAACTCTTAGGTTTCTGTTCAAATTTGAAAAGAATCTAGTGATAAAGGAATTGCTTATCACTTATCCATTATTGTGCCAGTATGGTACTATTTCTAAGACATTATCACATAGCCTGACAAAAACTTAGGTTTCAGTACTCAATACATAAAAACAGGCAGGCAGAGAACTGAAGACTTCTCTGTATCTGCAGACAAGCTGGTAGATGGGAGAGAAATGGAAAAGAGGCACAAAGAATGGAAAATAACTTGTACAAGGCTACACTGCAGATAAATACCAACTCAGGTGTAAGACTGAAATTAGAACTAAACCCATGAGCTTATCTTGCTGACTTTCATACAAACAACTTCAGCCTGAACTCTTGATACCTGGGTGAACGCCCAGTCTGCCAGATCACACTGCCTCCCCCAGCTAGGTTTTAATCTTCAAAAATAATCACCTAATGTTATTAATAATCACCCAATGTAATTAATGCTATTAATATTATTGTTTGACCCCATGAAATCTAGATACCAATAAACAGCCCAACTCCCTTTGATAGTTCCTACATCTTTCTTTCAGAAAATATTGTATTTTTAATGTTATCATTAGGGATTTTCAAAATTTAGAATATACATATCTACCTATTATTATACATCTTTATACATCTTTGAGGCTGAGAGATTTTGTGAAAGATACATGTATTTTGCGTGATTAGTGCATGATTCATAAATGCCAAAATATGTGAATTCACCTGCAGTCCCCAAAGAAGAGAATCACAAGTGTGGAAAGCTTATACTAGTTCTCTTCTTCACTGAAACTCTATCCAGGGATCCCACTAGTGAAATGTCTAATGGTAGAAGGTGATGGCAGTAAACTCTCTGTCAGATGACACAGGAGCACTGAAAAGGAGTCTGCTGCCCTCACCACTAGCTGCTAAATCTGTTCTTTGCAGATTTTCCTCTTGAAAAAGCAGGAATGCACACATGTACACACCGAGACCACGAGTGTCCCATACAGTCAACTCAAAGAGCTCAAACAGGAGTCATGTGGGAATTTAACTAACTGTGGCAGATGTTTTTCTTGAAGGCAAAAAAGGAATACATACATGCTTGACACATAATAAAAATATCAGTATGTTTGTGCCCAGCATACTAGAATATTGTTCAGCACTAATTCAACCTTGCAAAAATATTATGAGTGTAATGCTGCCAAGGCCATTGTGTGGATTGTTTGTGTATATCTTGGCTAACCTGGCCATGGGCTGTAGCAATTTTTTATGCTTGACTTTTCAGAAACCTTTCTGGTTTGTTAGTGAATCAGTTTATCTTGTTTGCTCTTATTGCTCATCCTTTCCCTATTTTACCTTTTATTAATTTCCTTGTCTCCCTTCCTAGACCTCAATAAATGTCAGCCAAATAGCCCATTCCTCATTGCATTTTAGGTTATGTTAAAATATTCATATATACACAGTTCATGAATGGAGGGTTTAGTAAGTGTCTGTTTCAATTAAAATGCACAAATACTTTTCAAGACTAAGAAATAAAAACAGTCTGTACACAAAAGTAATCTCAAGCCTTTACTGTTTCCTGTAGCTAGCTATTCTTTGCCCTTGTGAGATTTTCTCCAAAGATTAGCATCATTACTTATAGAAGATCTATGTCACATACAGTCCCAGCCACTTCATCTCTCAGCAGCTTTCATACTAAATTGGAAAAAACCCAGAATTCCTGCTGACCTCACTGATATCTGTGCTGTAAAAAGTAGCACTGTATAATATAGTGTTATTATGTATCTTTGGCCATATGACTTTCCCCTGGCTATTTAATCCACTGTTGCTGTGACTAATTTAAAAACTCCCAGACACATGCATATGCTGCCTGTTAAAATGAAACTCAACTTGCCAAAGCAGCATCGCCCTCCCTGCTAAAATATAGACTTCCATTCTTTTATTAAATTATACTTGGTTGATTTGCAGAACAAGGAGTAATAGTTCTTGGGCTAATGGCGGGTTCAAGGTTTAACTGCAAGTCCCACGCCAAAAATACACTTTCTCATGGACATAAGAAATTTGTTTTTAACACTGCAAATTTGTAGTAAGATAATGCTACTTATTTTTAGAGATCTTATACTGTGTACATTAAAATTCTTATATAACATTTGTATATTTGATATCATGCAGTGAAGAGGGTACAGAAAACAGAGGATTATGTGTTGGAGGGCATTTGCTTGGGAGGAAGTTTGGGGCATTGTCTTTATTCCCTCTTCGAAGTCAGGGTTGAACAGAAAAGGTGAATTATAAGAATGTAGATTTTATCAGAGAGTAAGAAATGACAGTAAATGGAAGATAAAAAATACTATTTATCCTCCAGTGAGTACCTGCTAGAAGCTACTCCAGAAAATGTTGCCTGACAGAATCATGTCATAGCAGGAGCAAAAACTCTGTGTAGCAGGAGGAAATCCAAGAATTACAAATGGAGTTCAGATTGAAACTCAAAATCATTAAAGCGGAAAAAAGATGCCACATAGACAGTTAATCATCTAACATATGCAGAATGAAAAAACTCTAGAAGGCAGACTTTGAAGAATATGAGGACAGGAAATAATAAGTCATGAGCTAGTACAAAGAGAAGCAAAATTGAAAAGAAGGTTCATACTAGCATAAAAAGGAGTAGGCAGAAGACAAAGTGACAAAGAAGATGAGAAAAGCAACTCTTGGCACAGTGTATGCACACAGACATGGTATCAAGCACAGTATACACATAAGGAGAATTCACAAGGTACCACAGAACAGAATGCTTTACCAAAAGCAAAACAAATGGGGTATAACCTACAATCCAGGACTTGAAAGACACTACTCAGTGTATATGGTGACAGACAGTACACTGCTTGGAGCACAGTCAGAAAAGCTGGGGTTTCTTTCTTGCCAGGATATAAACAGTGAGGCATTGACCTGAGTCTAGTGGAGAAAACTCATATTAGTTATGTTCTATGCTTGACCAAACAACACTACCAGATCCCTCCTGAATTATACCAGAGCATCTTCACCAGGCTGGTGAAAACAATGGCAATGTTCAAAGAAATGGAGACTTGGGTGATGTTTTCAGAATTCTTTCCTCTGAGAAGAAATGGGAATGTGTGACAGGATAATGAAAAATGAAAGTTCAAAGATGGAGGCTTTGACCATCTGAAGTATCTGAGTAATGGAAGACTCTAATAGCGTGAACAATGCTTACCTCTTGCAGAAGTTTTCTGGAATTTGGGTGAGCATGGTTGATAAGAACTTCAAATTAACGCTGGAAAAAAAAATGTGGAAAGACAATTGCCAAAGGCTTGTGTAATCAGCATGCTTGATTGTAATGGATAAATTTACCAAGGTGGCTCATGCCAGATTAGCACAAAACTCTAACATATATGAGTTCTTACACTGTTAATGCATTAGGTTTAATCTCTGTTGAAGCTAGAGAAGTATTTGGTATGATATCATATTAGAAAATACTACTGAAAACAGATACAGAAGAGATGGATTAGCATGCCAAATTGCAAAACAAATCATAACTTGGCTGAACTGTTGCATTTATGCAACAGTCTATGATGATATTATCTCTGATCAGGCTACAGAACTGATGGACAGGGGTAGAGCAGTTGATGTCATCTACCTGGACTTGTGCAAAGCGTTCAGCACTGTCCCACACGACATCCTTGTCTCTAAATTGGAGAGACATCAATTTGATAGGTGGGGCACTCGGTGGGTAAAGAACTGGTTGGATGGCAGCGTGCAAAGAGCTGTTGTCAATGGCTCAGTGTCCGGCTGGAAACCAGAAATGGGCAGTCTCCCTCAGGGATTGGTGTTGGGACTGGTCTTGTTTAACATCTTTGTCACTGACATGGACAGTGGGATTGAGTGCGCCCTCAGCAAGTTTGCCGATGACACCAAGCTGTGTGGTTCAGAAGATATGCTGGAGGGCACAAACACCATCCAGAGGGACCTTGACACGCTTGTGAGGTGGGCTGATGCCAGCCTCATGAAGTTCAACCAAGCCAAGTGCAAGGCCCTGCACCTGGGTTGGAGTAATCCCAGGCACAGCTACAGGTTGGGCAAAGAGGAGATTCAGAGCAGCCCTGCAGAGAAGGACTTGGGGGTGGTGGTTGATGAGTACATGAACATGAGCCAACTGTATCCTGGGCTGCATCAAAAGGAGCATGACCAGCAGGTCGAAGGAGGTGATCCTGCCCTCTACTCTGCTCTCATGAGACCTCACCTGGAGCATTGTGTGCAGTTCTGGTGTCCTCAACATAAAAAGGACATGGAGCTGCTGGAACAAGTCCAGAGGAGGGCCAGGAGGATGATCAGGGGATTGGAGCATCTCCCGTATGGAGACAGGCTGGGAAAGTTGGGGCTGTTCAGCCTAGAGAAGGCTGCGTGGAGACCTCATAGCAGCCTTCCAGTATGTGAAGGGGGCCTATAGGGATGCTGGGGAGGGGCTCTTCATTAAGGACTGTAGTGACAGGACAAGGCGTAATGGGTTCAAACTTAAACAGGAGAGGTTTAGATTGGATATAAGGAAGAAATTCTTTCCTGTTAGGGTGGTGAGGCACTGGGATGGGTTGCCCAAGGAAGTTGTGAGTGCTCCATCCCTGGCAGTGTTCAAGGTCAGGTTGGATGAAGCCTTGGGTGGCATGGTTTAGTGTGAGGTGTTCCTGCCCATGGCAGGGTGGTTGAAACTAGATGATCTTAGGGTCCTTTCCAACCCTAACTATTCTATGATTATATGATTTATAGGGAAGTATTGAACTGAAGGAACAGCTGGATTGAAGGGAAGCAATTAGTGGGGATCTTCCATATTGTAGAACTGGTCTCTAAAGCACTTTGTGATCTTTCACAAAAGCCAGGATGAGCAAATGTATGGTTAGTTGCAGGGTGTGACTGTTCAAACCGGGATCAGATTATCACACACAAAAGCCATAATGACATTGGTGGCTGGAAGAACTGAAATGGGATATAATGAAATGTTATACCATATCTTGGACTCATAGATAGAATCACAGAATGGTTTGAATTGGAAAGGACCTTAAGATCATTTAGTTCCAACCCCCCTGCCATGGGCAGGGACACCTCACACTAGACTGGGCTATCATGCATAAAATATAAAATATATATCATACATATATATCATATCATGGATTTATGAGAGATGAGCCCGTGAAGATGCCAAAGGTAGGCTTCTTATGGTTTGGGTATGAACCACCAGTATGATGTAGGCATGGAACACAAAAGAGGATCCTGCAGGAAGTAGACAGAGCGGAAAACCAGTGCTGTAACGCGATAGTAGCAGCGCCCCATCGGCGAGCCTGCGTGCCGCTTTGCTCGCTGCTCTGCGATAGGATCTGATTCAAACTGCAAATGATGCGAGTCGCCTGTGAAAGTGATCACGGAAATGACGAGAAATAGCTAGGAATTGGTTGCCTTTATTACTATAAAACCATGACCAGAAATGGTCTGTAAAGAAATTCAGGCTGGAAAATACGATTATTTTAATAATTAGAGGAGTTTCTGAAGTAACTTCCTATCGTACCCGAGCAACTGCCATTCCCCGGTAGGGATGAACGGCTGAGGTACAGCCACCTTCGCCTGGAAGGACTGGGCTCTGGCGGCCCTGGCTTGAGGAGACCAGACTCTCCCTAACGTAGCGCGCACGGACGCCCGCCAGCCTCAGGCCAGCGCTGTGTGGCGGCGCTAAATACGCGCCCAACCGGCGCCAGCTCGCGCGCAGCCGGGAGGGACCAAACCGGGCCGGGCAGGGGGGAGTTACCGGCTGGTGACATATTCCAAACGGCCAGAGCACGCTCCGCTGCACCCCTTCATGCCCCGCCTATGCTCTGGCGGGGCGTGACGTCATCACGCTGTAGCGCCGGGGGGTGTGGCCGGCCCTCTTCCCAGGGTGCAGTGCAAGAGAAGTTGAGCCCCATCTTGGGCGAGGGGAGCTGCAGTTGGAGCCCGCGCTCCCCGGGCCGCCGCAGCGTAGCGGGGCTGCCTCGCCCGCCCGTGGAAGGGAAGGGCCGCCTCGTCTCCTCTTCCTCCTCCTCGCCGTAGCCGCGCCGGCTCTCCGTCCGGCGGGGTTGCCCGTGGGGCTTGCCCGCGGGCTAGTTCCGAGCAGGATGCGCCTGGCGCTGGTCTCCAGGTAGAGCGCGGAGACAGGGCGGGGGGGGAGGGGGGAGAAACGGGGCCTCCTGGGCCTCGCCCGGCCGCCGCGGGCCCCCTCGCGCGGGGCGGGCCGCGGGCCCGCTGTTGCGCCCTCCGCGCCCGGGGCCCGCGCCGCGGCCGGCAGGAAGCTGTGGGGCGGTCGGCCGGTCTTGCCACGCTCAGAGCGGGGGTTGTGGCGGGGAGGAGAAGGAGGAGGAGGAGGCCCGCGTCCCGGCCGCGGGAGGAGGACTGCGGACGGGGAGGAAGAGGAAGAGCCCCGCCGCCCCCCGCGCGGCCCGCCGCCCGCTAGCGGGAGTGCCGCGGCCCGCCCGCCTGTCGCAGGAAGCAGCCGAAGGATGTGTGGTAGTCCCGGCGCCCCGGTCGGCGCGCCGTGACAGCCCGTCCCAGTAACGCACTCGCCTCGCCCCGGCCGGTGGAGTCCCTCCCCGCGGAGGAAACATGTCCAAGATGCCGGCCAAAAAGAAGAGCTGCTTCCAGATCACCAGCGTGACCACGGCTCAGGTGGCCAGCAGCATCACCGAGGACACTGAGAGCCTGGATGACCCGGATGAGTCCCGCACTGAGGACGTGTCTTCTGAAATCTTTGATGTTTCCCGAGCCACGGATTATGGCCCTGAGGATGTGTGTGAGCGGAGCTCCTCTGAAGAGACTCTCAACAACGTGGGTGAGGCCGAAACTCCTGGCACTGTCTCTCCCAATCTCCTTTTGGATGGGCAGCTGGCTGTGGCTGCTGGTGGGGTAGCTGCGGCTGTGCTGGCTGTGGCTCCCAATGGAGGGGCTGTGCCCAAGAGCTCTGCTGTGCCCCTGTCAGCTGCTGTTCCTGGCACTGCCATGGCAGGAGGCAGCAGTGCTCAAACTGCCTTGCCCTCCACAGGGCCTTCTGCATCAGCCGCTCCTGGGACAATGTCTCAGACAGTGGCTGCTGCATGCAGCTCACGCTTCAGGGTAATCAAGCTGGACCATGGTACAGGGGAGCCCTACAGGCGAGGACGATGGACGTGTATGGAGTATTATGACCGGGACTCGGATGGTGGTGGTGTTCTGGGCAGGACTGGAGATTGTATTAGGCACAGCAGCACCTTCGAGCAGGCCGCTCAAGAGAGGGACAGTGGCCTCGGTGCCACAGGAGGTTCTGTCGTGGTCTCAGCTGTGCCAGCATCGGCCTATGGCCCTGATTCTGTAGCTGACAGTTCCTTGACTGCTGTGTCACAGCTAATCCAGACAGAGAAAATGAACCAGTCCTCTCTACAGCAACCTAATTTTGTCATTGGGCAACAACAGCAGCCGCAACAACCCATAGGTGGGGCCGTACCTCAAAGTACTGCTCAGCCTATGTTTTCTGGGGCATCAGCAGCAAATCAGCAAATGATGGTGCCACAGCAGTCACAGGTAAATATACAGGGTGTTGCACAGGCTGGACCCAATGGGAAAGGCATGGCACCTCCAAATGTGACAATAGGCCAGCCAAGCATTCCTGTGGCACAGCAGCAGGTGCAGCAGGCAAGCATACCAGTGACTCAGCCTCAACAATTTGCTTACTCTCAGTCCCAGATTCCACCAGTGCATCTACTGCCGACACAGCCTTCTGGTCAGACCGAATACATGCAGCACATGACAATTATGCAGTCTCAAGGAGCTATTCAACAGGCTACTACAGGCTCTGTTCCAAATACTGTGGCTTCCAGCCTTCCTGTGGGGCAGGTGACCAGCCAAAACCCTTCACCTGTGGGAGCACCGGTGATGGGGGTGTCAGCGCAGCCTGGTGAAGCAGTTGGACAGGGATCAGGATTAATGCAGAGTGGCCAGACACAAGCTAGTCAGCCTGCCGTTCCACAACCAGGAGGTGTGGTGCAGCAAGGCATTGGACATGCAGGGGTTGTGCAACAGAAATCTGTGACTCAGCATCAAATGGGTGGAAGCAGCCAAGTGTCCGGAATGCCTGGTGCTCCCCACGCTGTGGTCTCTGGAGTTCAGAACGTGCCTGCAGTTGTGTCCTGTACGAGTGTGCCTACTGCATCTACCACCGTTTCTGTTACTATGCCAAATGTCCCTGTTACACTAGTCCAGTCCCAGCTGACGAGCCACACTTCTGTCAGCAGAAGTACCAGTGTTGTCCAGCCACAGCACGTCGGACACTCGTTAATGCAAGGCACGTCTAATGTACCTGCAAATCTGCCACAGTCAAACCTTGGACAGTTTCAGACCCAAGCTCAGTCCTTAGTAGGCCAGATTGATGAGTCTAGAAGAAAATCAGAACCCCTACCTCAGCCACCACTTTCTCTTATAGCTGAAAATAAACCTCTTGTGAAGCCTCCCATTCCAGACACTCTAGCAAATCCTCTTCAGTTACCTGCAAGTACTCCTATGAACAGTCTTGCCAGCTCTGTGTTTGGCATATCTATTCCTGTTGATGGTGATGAAGACAGGTATGAATTATTTTATAATGCCATAAAAATAGCTTTTGGGGGGTGGGGGAGAATTGACTTTCAAGTTCCTTTCGGGTGGTTTTTTTTTTTTTTATAAGTTTATGTTTTCAGGAAGTTGTAGTGAAATTTACCTTGACTTCATTTTCTCCCCCCCCCATAGGAGTACATAGCAAAGTGTTTAAGCAAGTGGTGGACTGTGCTTGTTCTTAGGCTGTGAGTGTCATTACTTTTCTCACAAAACAGAAAGTACCCTGGAAGCTGCTTAATGCACATGTAATGCACCTCTTCCAAATCAAAGACTGAAAACTTCTTCTGCACTCAGTTGCTCAGTATGCAAGGGATTCTGCTCCATTCCCCTGAACACATTGTAAAACACTCAAATGACAGCCAGTTTAAAATGAGTTCATTGACACCACTGTATTGCAGTGTTGTTAAGAATAGAAGCTTAGTGCTATCTTGGAGCCATTGGGTGAGGAATTTTGGAAAACTTTAGCACACATATAACAGATACATAATTTTAACAGCTTTTAACAGATTATTGATTTTTATCCTGCTGTTGAGTTTGCATTTCATAGTACCAGTTAGTGAGGAAAGTAGTTGCATCTGGATGTGAGTTTGTGTGCCCTTACACAGTGAAAACTCTTCTGATAATGGTTCTTTTACACTGGAAAAGAAACTTCTGCAACTTACTTGGGCAAAGATACCTGTACAATGGAAAATACAGTCTTACAATGAGTTTTCTTTATAGGAAAGCAATTTGGAATGATTAGTTGCAACAGTGTGTAGTATGAGCAGGCTCATTAAAGGGCCTGAAAGAGGAAGCAGGTATGTAAGTTTTTTTCCTATAGACTTCTCAGACTGCTCTGAAGGGTAGTGTGATGGCCAAAACTCCTCTTAATTGATTTCTTTCAGAGAAGACTTTCAGGGAAAGCAGTGGTAGAGCACTGAATTAATGTCATTAATATTTACTGCTAGGACTACAGTAGTTTGGAGGAATGAAATACATGTGGGTTATATGTATATGTATTTTTAAAAGCAGGCATACACAGTTATGGGAAGGTCTGATGAATTATCCTGAAAGTCTTTCCTTGCCTTGAGAATACTAGGCTTCAGGATTACAGTCAGTGATGCTCGGAGTGCCTTTTAGTAAAGCAGCTGCATGTGTGGGGTCAGGGTGAGTAGATGGAGAAGGTACCTTCAAGACAGGTTAGCATTTGGAGAGTTAAATCTGCAGTAATGCAGGCCTTGTGCTCACCAGAGCTTTTGACTAATGCTGACTAATGCAAAAGCCGTATTGTGGAGAGTTGCGCTAGGTCTGGTTAAAGCAGTAATGGACTTAAAGTAAAAAACGAAACAGTTATGATATTTTAGCAGTTGTGCCTTCCTGAAGAGGATTGCTGACCCAGGTGACAGGCTCTTCCTTGATTGAATAAGGTTAGATTTCAAGCTGATGAAGTTTTTTCACAGTTCAGTATATTATCAGAAGATGATTTCATAGAATTACAGAATGCTTTGGGTTGGAAGGGACCTTAAAGATATTTTGGGATTTGTCTTGTGTTTAATTGTTCTGATGATTAAGGAGTCAGACAAATGTATTTTACATTCCTTTTGTATGTCTTCTAATACTTCATTTTTGTATAAAATCTAGTAACAAGTGATTATCTGAGATGAATTAATCACTTGATATAATAACAAGTTAAAACTTGCCTTACTTATTCAAACCTGTAGTCTGCTCACTGTGTTGCACACCAGTGAGACAGTTCTTGGTACTTTCAGCCCAAACAAGTAATTTTTAACGTTACTTATGTAGTTTTGTTTTTGAACTTGAGCCTCCTTGCAACATTGCTTCACACATTCATTTCTAAAGAAACTTTTTCAGAAACTTGACTCTGAGAACTGCAAGTAAGAAATAAGACAAATGCTAGAAGTAGAGTGCTTTTTGGCATGCCACATTATAATAATCAGTAGAGAAACTAAACTGTGGTTATCTGGAAAGAAATGCGTATTTCTCAGTTGTTTGCTTCTGCATTGGGTGATAAAACCTTGTTGTTTACTGAAGTGGTACATGAAACAAGGGGCTATATGGTATTTGAAAGTCTCTCCTGGGTTTAAACAGCCCTAGACTTCATACAAAGTAGGTCTATGCAGAGCTAGTAGATCTAAGTTTATTCTTTACTCCCCTCAAACAGTAGTCTGACTTTCACTGGTTTCAGACAGAGAAAGGAGAAAATAAAAACCTAGCAGCTTGTTAAGGCTGTTCTGCCACTTCGTTTTTATTGCTCTACTTGCTGGGAAGGCTTTACTATAAAACTGTCTCCTGCTTGTCTGCTGTTATATTCTTGCTCCTGCTTTTTTCCTCTTTCCAGCCATTCAAATTGCACCATTACTCCTGTGGGCCTATGCCCAGCTGCTTTATTTACTGAAATCCATGATGAAATAGTTAATGAAGACCTTCAAGTGTCATTAAAAGACTTGGAGTTGGTACTCTGATAAAACTAATAGGACACAAAGGGAGTTCACACATCATGAGTCACTGTTCCAGGCTGCCTGCAAGTTCAGGAAGTTAATGCTTGGTGTTGTTCAGAGAGTTACTTTGTGATCCTGAGAGCTGGAAGTTTGTGGAAAGTGTTTTTTTGTCTTTTATTTCGATATTAATGTGTAACATACCCAGGAAGAGTGGGGTGAGTGTGTAAGCAGCGATCTGCATTTTTTCTGACACTTTCAATTATATTTAAATATTTGTATATACTTGAAGCTTGACAGACTTCTTTAGATCATTCTTCTATAGTCATCCCCTGAAACAGTGATCCATCAAGGAATACTGTGTAGCTCAAAATAGCTTAGATTTATCTAGATAGTAATTCACTATTTGTAGTATGAAGAGGAGCTATTCTGAAGGTAAAATAATTTAGGGTGGGAATTCTTTGAAAACAGAATGTGAGAAAACGAATAAGTGTGAGGCAGAGAGGTCTGATATAGAAAAAGCTGGTTGGTTCCCATCTTTCCTGTCTTACAGTCTGCTGTTTTAAATAAAACTTGAGATAGAGGTGGAGGTGTAAGTTGATAAGGCCATAGTTGTATGTATCTGTAGATGTACAACTGGTTGGTTTTGGTTTTTTGTTTGGGGTTTTTTTTTTTTTTGCAAGACCTTACTTGAAGATCTTTCTTTAATTTCCCATTTTGTTAATCCAGTCCACTTTTACACTGGTGTAGACAAAACTGTGATTCCTTCCATTGCTGTGGAAGTTATGAAAGATCTATAGGGTAACAGTTTCATTTTCTTTTCCTCTCTAAATGTGGCTACAGGTAGAATAAACTGCAACAGTGTTCAAGGATAGAGGAAATAGTACTCTTACTGAAGCAGATGTGGATATTGCAGTCCACTTTAAATTTGGAGTCTGGCAAATACTATAAAAACACATGAAGAATAGGATCTCAGAATTGCCCTGACTCTATTTGCGGGGCTTCAGCAGCAGTACTGGTTGATTTGGCTGGAGGGCAGTTAGAGTACCTGAGCGGATTTTAGGTGCAGTGTATGTTCGTTTCTCTACCCACATTTATTATGCCCATGGACGCACAAACTTGTAGTTGACAAGCATAATGTTCCAACTGGCTTAATAACTTTATTTTGGCTCTTGGGGAAAAAGAAATATGTTGCCTCTGTTAAAAGAATGTTACTGAGAAAGCTTGTTCAAACCTCCTACATGTTTGGCAGACTTTTGAGGCAAAATATTACTAGGCCTGTTGGAAAAGGAACAGAGTATAGATCATTTTCCAGAGATAGCTGACCAGCTTGAACTGTGCAGGCAGTATTCCAGGCACGCTAATGAATGGCTGCAATTGTGAACTGTCAACTACAGCAGCTTAAACTGCTGAAAACCTGATTGTGCAGACTTCTTCACAGCATACATCTCTCAGCTCAGCTAAATCATGTATTTGTATAGTGTACTAACTATTGATAAAACTGAGCTTTTCAGACCATGTTCATAATACAAGGACAAAACTGAGCATGGACATTAATATAACTTTGATAAGGGTTTCCTTACATGTTGCCTTAGATGCATGTTTTATTGTACTCGTAAAGAATAAAGAAAGCATCCTGCAAATAACGAACCAGTAAGCAATACTTCAGTTGCATTATTACTGCATACTGTCCCTTGCTTGCTTCACTTCGCCCATAAACTTACTAGAGATTTGAGTTCTACTGCAGCTGCAAACTTGAATGTTTTCAGTTCTCCTGAAAGATTGTGTTTTCAGGAGTTTGTAGAAGCAGGTGGATATGAAAAGAGGCTAGACATCCTACAGTTATGGGTGCCTTCAGTTTGACAGCAAGACTACAGCATTTGAGAAATAGTTGAGATAGAATTGCCAAGGTGAACATTACAGTTGGTGACAGGTAAATGAGGTTAATGCAAACAAAACTCCAGTAGTTGTCTTTGTTTATGGCTGTCGTTTCTGTAACAAAAATTACATAAGGTAACTCCTGATGTACCAAAAGCACCACACCAGATTCTAGATTCTAGACAACCTATCTTGCCATGCAGTCAGTTCTTGAGTGTTCTGAGACACCTAAAAAGAAATATGTGGTTTCCCAGTGGTGTTTCCCAGTTTAAATGTTCAAGTGCCTTTGTAAAGGAGGAATCAATACATGCTTAAAATTAATGAGCTGTGTTTCTGATGAGATAGTTACTATAGGGAGGAAAGGGGTAAAGTACTTGAAATAAATTCAAAAAGTCAAACAGTGCAATTTGGTTTAAAGACAGTAGTGTACCAGCTCTGACATAAATGGTTCTCTGTACCTTGAACTCCGAAGTGTTCTGCTCAGCTGCTGTGGATTAATTTTTTTTTCTGCTTCCCTATAGAAGTGTACAAGTGTTTCATAGTCAGCTCATTTCTGAATGCTGTCTTGTATGGTAGAAATAACACCATATGTTTCATGGAAGGTTTTTATACTTGTTAAAAGCTGAATATTAAAATATTTAGCTCTTTTGAGCAGGCAGGGCTGTCAGACTACTGAAGAGCTGAAATTTGTCTCAATCTGTGCCTTTTTTTACAGGAGTAATATTTTGATAATATTTTATAACTTCATGTGACATAGTGAAAAGTAATTGTTCCCTGTTGAAATAGATATTCCAGTATTGTTCTGTTGCATGTTGAGGCCATGTATTAGTTTTGTCAGTTGTAAAGCTGGTGACTAGCAGCTTCTGTTGCTCGTGGAAAGTGCAAGCCTCGTTTGTGTTTTCTGGGTCAGCAAAGATTCCATATGAAACTTCTGTGAGACTCCTCCTGATAAAAACTGGTTTAGTTCTGGTATATAAATCTGGATTGTCAGCCACAGGTGTCTGCTTTTATTCCTATTTCTGACAGAGTTTAAAGATAGAAGTATTTATAGTAACTGCTAAAGCTACTGTCTTCTTGAGAAGGTTCTTCAGACATAAAAGGTCACTTGAAGTGCAGTGTGAGGTTGTATCTTCATTCCTTCTCTTGAAAACGACTCCAGCTTTAAACTTCATGCTATATAAATAAAGATGTGTATTGAGAGCTGGTGAATTTTTTGCACTATAGAATAATCTATTTTTACTCATGCTGAGCAGGTGAGTTGTTTAGCCAAATGGACTGCTGGATGTTTGTCATATTTATTTTGCATGATAATATTATTTCAAGAAGTTTTTTGTATATGTTCTCTGATAGAAGCTAAAAGTAATGCATTTGTATTATGACAGCTTGCTTGAATGCTTTTAACAGTGCAGAGAGAAGGTAAAGGTATTAATTAGTACCATAGAGAAGTGTCAGCTGTCTGTCAATGGCAACTGTGATGTTTGTCTAGCACTCATTAAAGGTTACAAACTGAAATCGGGATCTATGTCAGTAGCAGACACCAGTCAGAGTTGGAGACTGGTTGAGGTTGCAAGGCATCTCTGGAGGTCATGTGGTCCAGTCCTGCTGTTCGAGCAGGGTCATACAGAGCTGGCTGCCTACAACCATGTCCAGATGGCTTCTGAGTAGCATTTTATGCCAGTGCTCGGTCACCCTCACAGTGGCAGTGTTTCCTGATGTTCAGAGGGATCCTCTTGTGTGTCAGTTTGTGCCTATGGCCTCTATTCCTGTCACTGGGCACTGCTGGAAAGAGCCTGGCTCCATTTTCTTTGTGCCCTCCCTTCAGGTACTTACACACATCAATGAGATTGTCCTGAGCCTTCCCTTCCCCAGGCTGAACAGCCTCAGACTTCTCTGGCTTTTTTTCATAGAACAGGTGCTTTCTTGATCCTTCATCATCCTTATGGCCCTTTGTTGGACTTTCTCCAGTATGTCCACATGTTTCTTGTACTGGGGAGCCCAGCACTGGACACAGTCTTCCAGGTGATGCCTCATGAGTGCTGAATGGAGGGGAAAGATCACCTCCCTCAAACTGCTGGCCATGCTTTGCCTAATGAAGCCCAGGATGCCATTCAACTTTGCCTTGATTTGCAGCAAGGACACAGTCCTGATACTTTGATTTCTGGGAGGGAATGAATGTGCTATATATGTGAAGTGTCAGTGCAGAAGTGTAGCATAGAAAGAAAGGAGATAATTGACCAAAACCAGTATCTGAAGATTTTGTATCTGTCTAGAGCACGATTAACTTGTTGGGTTTATTGGAGGATGAGTTGATCAAAAATGAGGGTTAAAAAAAACCCTGCTTGCTTCTCTGTCAAGTTATTTCAGCTATTTTTCTAGGGGTGTAGATGACAACTCCTGGAATTGTCTCATATGTAGAACACTGTTCAGTGGGTGCAAAGACCATAAATTCCTTGACCATCCCTACAAATGCCTTTTTAAAAATACACTTTAAGCCAAGCAGTAAGCTCTCATGCTGACGGTGCTATAGTTAGAAGGTCAGCTGAGTGCAGGCTGGCCTGAAACTTGGAGAGTCGTAATGAACTTGTAAATGATGTGGAAAGGCAGATGAATACACTTATGCTATGTAATAAACCATGCCATACATGGTCTAGGTTCTGATATCTTTTCTAAAACTTAAGTATGTAACTTACAGTGTTTTCTAGTGGATGCTTTCTTGACCAGTGTTACATAGGTAAGGACAGGTGTGGTTTGGCTCAGTCTGTTTGAATCTGTTTTTTCCACTTGCTTTTTTGCTCTACAGATATTGAAATACTTTACTTTTAAAAACCAGGAACCACTTGTAGTTATAGATAACTGAAACATCTGAAACTTCTGTACTGCAACTTGGCGGGGGGGGGAGGGGGGGAGTCTAATTTTTTTGGGCTGTTTTCTTTGAAGATGAATACTCAAGCCAGCTGTTCTACTGTGCAAGGCAACTTTCACGAATAATCATGAGCAGCTTTCCCTTTCATCAGTAGGTTTGGAGAAGACTAGCATTGTGGGCAGGGCAGGCAGTAGAAGCCTAATCCTGTACAATAGCATGTTCATAGATACTAATAAATGTCTTTTTCTTTACCAGTCAAGTTGTGTGAAAGTCAATACTTTTAACAGTTTTGACATCCCTTCCAGTTTTTTGTACGTATAATGCAGTACAAGCAAATGTGGATTTTTAAATTCAAAAATAAGGAATTTATGCTCTTTTTTACTGCCTTTTTTCATGCAGCATATTAGGGTCTTCTTTTCAAATGCATTCCAAACTTTCTCTCTTGAACAGGATAATTTGCAAAAGAATAGTATGGCATAGTGGTATTAAGTAGTAAATTACAATACATGCTGAAGGACTACCATACCTTGTGAAGTGAAGTTCAAGATGTTTGTTGAGGCCATGTTAGTTATTTTCAAGAGGTCTGGTGTTTTGGTTTTTTTTTTTAAACTTGTCTCAGTTCATCAGGACATGGATGATGATACTGATGGGCTTTTTTCTGTGGCTTTTCTTGAAAGCTTCTTAATACTGGCAAGAATCTCTGACTGGGTCAAGCAAAAGACTTTCTCCATTGCCATTAAGTTTATTAACTTCTAATCTGTAGTTGATTCTATTTGAAGATGTGGTCTACTGTGTTTTGGGTTGGTTTTTTTTTTTCCTTGAAGCATCATGTGAACTACATTGTCTTATATCCCCTGCCTCCAAGAACTGAAGGTTAACTTCAACCAGTGAGAAGTCATTAGTATGTGAAATCTTACACTTCTTACGTGTTTTGATTTGAGAACAGAATCATTCAGATCAGTCCTTACTGTCAGTCTGTAATATTACGTAGTTAAAATTCAGCCTGACAGTCATGACAGCCTTCACAAAACAGCCTTGCTTTATTAGCATGTAGTATTTTAATAAGTGTGTGTGTGATGATGCTGTCTGCGGGGTGGAAGAGAGCAAGAGCATTGGTTGCCTGATTGGAACAGAAGTACTAGTCAAGAGTGAGCTAAGAGTTCACAGAGTCTGTCTTTTGAAAGCAGAAAGATGGTTTGTAGAGGACGGGAAAGATCATCAGCAAGTCCTGAATGAACTTAAAAGTTGTTATGATTACAGGATTGTCTACTGAGGTTTGTGGGTCAGTTTTCTGGACCCAAGAGGATTTGACATTAGAGTTTTGAGTTACAGCTGTTGAAATCAGAAGTAAGAAGAGATTCAGAAGCACCTGCATTCTTCTATCCATAGTTAGTATTAAATACTTACATCAGAATTTACTATTCGAACTCTTCAGCAAAGCTTCTTCAGAAATACTGAGTGATTATTGCCTAACACAGCTAATTTTATTTTAATTAATTAATGAAATTATGGACTGGTGTTATTTACATCTTAAGGCAAGGTACCACTGTTTTATTGATCCAAGGCTTTGTGAACAGGAAGCATGATATCCTACTGGCCTCATTAATCTTTGCTAGTATATGTAAACTTAATTTCTTTATAGAAACTTGGACTTATGCTTTCAAAGAATGTAATAAAATCAAGGGAAATGTCTCTTTTTCATGTTCCTGCGCTCTACTGAAATGTCTCCCAGAGACTTCAAATGCAGAAACTTCAAAGTGATGTTAATCAGAGAAGGCTTTGAATTACTAGTAGCAAAACTTGGTAGACTTCAGCAAATAACAGGGTGCAGCTCTACCTGAAATATATAGGTTAGTTAGCTTCTGTAAAGCAAATCTTTATGCAACATGTGTGCTGAATAGTGTTTTGTAATGTCTTTTCTCTGGAATACATAGTGGAAGAAACTATGCTGATTTCTCAGCAAGCGACTCTGTTTGCAGAAGATTTGTTTATACCAAGTTATTAACTGTTAAATTAGCTTGAATGTAATACTCTGTCAAAATACTTCTTGGGTTTTTAGACCAGATTTTCACAGTCAATACTCAAATTCTTGGGGGGGTGGGGGGGGGACGGGGACGGGGAAGGGGTGGGAAAAGAAAGCTTGCTGCTATTTTATCAGACAAAGAAAAAGTGAAGTTACATAACTTTTTCTCTCAAATCAGTATCACTTCAGGTCTGTCATAATGGTATAACATGGCGTAGTGCCTCTGCTCTAACTTGGTATAAGACTGTTAAAGGCTTTGAGTATGTTTTAAAATGCAGTCAGGTATAAAAGTGTCTTCTACAACTATTCAGTGCTGGGACAAGAGAAGTTGGCATCTCTCCTGCATAACTGAGAAGAATGGCAATTTTCCTCAGGTGAGGGCATGTGCTGATACCAATGACTGCTCTTGGTTCAGGGTGGGATGAAGAATTTGAGATGCTTCTAGCTGTCTGCTAAATACTCAGGTTAGTCACTGCATTCCTCTGGTCTGACCATTATTAATGTTGATATGACATGCACAGTCCATGCTGCATTCTCATTTCCAGTTTTTGTAGAAGTGGTCTTACTCTTTTTTCCCTAGTGTTCATAGGGACTAAAAAAATTGATAGTGGTGTCTTTTTTTAGAGAGCTAAGCCCCAGAACAGGGAAAAGCTGGTGCCAACATCTTGACACGGCAAGCAAGTGATAAATGAAAAGCCTCTGCTGGAATGCCTTATCCTGTGCACTTGAGACAGTCATCTCTTACACACTTCTCCTTAGAAATGTCTAATTACTGCATAAGATTATTTTCCAAAATCCTCTTTTGAGAACAAGGCTAAGAAAGTATGGGCTACTGTGCTGATCTTTGCTATGGGAAGGTGATGCAACTCATAGCAAAGTCTAGCTTGCTCTTTTCTAATACTTGAAATCGGAATGTCAGGAGTTTGAGATGCAGCTGATGTCAGACTTCTGTGCCTTGTTCCAGGTGGTGTATGCTGCTTTAGTTCTCTCAGTAAAGTTACCTTAAGGTGATTTTCATTATTTCTGTGTTGTGAGTGTGTAGTTTGTTTGAAAGCAGCCTGAAACTGAATGTTGGTGCTGCAAGTAGCAGTAGCCTTCCTAATGATTCTGTAATACATTTGGGTGTTCTTTCATCTCCTTCTTCCTGAATGCAATTACAAAACTACTCTTTAAGTGTGTCCTAGTTTGGTGATTTTCAGCACTTAAATTTGTGTATCTCTTGATTTTTCAAGTGGAGGTCAGATTCATGTGATATGCTCTCTCTCCAGTGTTACAATATTTTCGTAGAGAAGTAGCATGTGAACCCCTTTAAAGTCCAACATGGTGATTGAGATCTGCTGTTTCAAAAACTGCCATGCAGCCTGCTAAATGAGTCAGCTTTTCCTGTTCTCTGCAGCTAGAATGCACCTAAAACTGAATGTAACAGCATCTAATCCTTGCTGGGTTTTTTTTTTTTTTCAGTGCATTTATTTCAAGTATTATGGCTTTGAGAAACTTATGAGAACGGAATAGTTAAACACAGTAGTTAAACACAAAGCTTAAGAGCTTTAATCTTGAGACTCTTTTTCTTTAATTCCACATTGACTTCCCCACATTTAGTCATTGTCAAGTTTCTCCTGCAATGCTTTGTACTCCTGTTACTCTGTTTTGAGAGTAACCTACTCTGTAGGTGGAGTCTTATGAAATAAAGCTGATTTGAAGTTGCATTTGCTTTAAATAGAAGGCGATATAAATAAAAAAGTAAAATGTCTTCTAGGAGGGATGGAGAAGGAATTCTGTTACTAGTGTAAATGTATTCTTAAAATGCCATAAACTTCACTGGGAGTTTCTTGATAAGCTGTGATAAAGTGATTGCAAAACCCCTTGTTCAGATCTTAAACTGTGCCAAGTGTTTTAATTTGGAGACCAGCTGTGATCAGTTTCCGCTGCAGGTCATAGCTAGTAACCTAGTTAAGCACAGCCCTTTATTGGTGTTCGGTAAGACATGTAACTAAAAGCTACCTTGGGTTTGAAATGCTTCTGAGTACTAACACATCTGAATTTTTTCTGAACTTTATAAGCTAAGGAGGGATTCATTTCTTGTCCTTTAGTGCATGTCAAAATAGGCAGTTGATGCTCTATATATTTTTATTTTTAATGTCTTGATTCCTTATTGATCACTCCAGTGAAATACATGTACATATGCTGATAGTTGTCTTAAGTAAGCTCAAACTGTTCTTACTGTTAGGTCTCTTGACTTAAAAAGAAATTCTAATGTAGCATACTTTTTTATGCTGACTTCATGTTCAGGCTAGGTTTGAGTCACATTTCTCAAAATTTAGTTCACTTCTGGCACTGTAGAAATAATGTAGATGTAGAAAGTGACATACTAGCATCTTTTCTTTGATAAATGTGGCTGAAGAACATAGTTTTATTTACAGATAGACTGTCAGGCTCCTATAGCATTCTGTGGGAAGGATAGGAAGCTGGATGCTTGCTGTTCAATTCCCAGTCCCAGTTCTTCACTGCTTTCTTTTCTATTTCATACTCAGATTTAGTTCTTGTAAGAGTTGATCCTATTCAAAGGCAGACTTCTGCTTTAAACTTCTTGCTAGAGCCTGAAATCTTTTGGAGCGATGAGTTTATCTTCTAGAATGACAATATGAAAATCCCACCACTTCTCTAACAAGTCTTTTCCTTGCTGTTTGTGTGAAAAACAACTCTAGTGTGTAATTTAAACTTTCTTTGCTGCAATTAAACCTCACAATGTTTGTGCTGTACTTAAACCTAACAGGCATGAAAACAAGTTTTCTTCCCTTCACAGATACTTTAAACTGTGTAAAGTCTGTCTTTCATCTCTTTTAAGTGCTTAATTCTATGATTCTATTCTACTTAGTGATTCTGATTATTGGAAAAAAATAATGGAATATAATAATGGAATATAATGCCTTGTAGTGGTCTTACCTGGGTAGGCCCATATCCTTCTGGAGAGCTGGTATCTAGAACCAGCCATACAACTAAGTTAATGGCTCAGGCCAAATAAAACAAGACTTCAGTTAGTATGAATACCTCTTGTGTAAGAGGAGTATTGCAAGTTTGACACCTTTGCAAGGTTTTTATTTTTAACTTCTGTTTGTATTCTCCTCTGTGGAATTGCAGTAAGCTACTCTTCCCTTGTTTTGTACTTATGCAGCTGATTATTGCTACCAGAGTGTAATGCTTCGTGCTTATCCTTATTGAATTGCATCCTTTTCATTTCAGACCATTGCTCCAATTGGGCAAGATCTTCCTGAATTGTATTCCTGCTCTCCAGAGTGCTTGCAGATCATCTGCAGGTAGAAAGATAGTCTGTACTCTACTGTCCAAGTCATGAATTAAAGTGTGCCATACGGCATTCAGAGGAGACCCCTGGAGAGCTCTGTTTGATGCATCCTTCCACTCTTCCACTGAACCATTGGAGAACCACATATACAGAGTAGTTATCCATGGTGGACCTGCTTTGTATAAGCCATGTTCTTATAAAAATGTCATGCAAGATGGCATTAAAAGCACTACAAATTTTATGACAATCTTTATAACATCTTTTGTGGTTTTTTTTCTATATGAGACCCATTAATTTTTCTCAAAAGGAATTCTTGTCTGGTATAAGCTTCTGAAAGGCTATCCATGTTGGCTTGCTGCTGTCTAGGTAAAAACAAGAAGGGGGTTCTGTTTTGCTTTGTTTTTCCTCTGAGGCATTGAGTAGAGATTACAGGTTGTCTGATCAGATACTTTCATGTTCTTCTTCAAAGACAGGCACTTTGGCCTTTTCAGTCTTCTGTATCATTCCTGTTCCCAAAGTCAATGAAAATAATAGTGATGTTGAGAGCGAGAGAGCTAGCTGTCTGAGGTGAATGTGAATTTTTTACTTTTCCACCTTCGGGTAAAAAGTGTGGTATTCTTCACAGGTTCCTCTTCTTGTTGGCCATAATTGCTGAGGTTGATCAGTAGTTTGAAGGCTGAAACACAGCTTCAGCTATATCATGAACAACAATGTTACTATTCCTCCTTCAAAGGTAGTAGATAGAAAAAAGGCAACTTCAGCAACTTTTGCGTGCCAGGCTGATACCTGTCACATCCAAAGTCAGTATCGTTATTTAAACTAAAAGGCATTTATCTGTGTACTTGAAATTTGCCAGCTTTCATGGGCATAGTTTCTAGTGAAGCAGAGCTCTCTAGTATTTGTATTTGGCATATGCCAATTAATGGCAGTGGGAGGACACTTTTGAATATGAGGTGAGACTTTGGATGTGTTCTAGATTTCCCTTTTAAAGGGAAAACTTACGAAAGTGTTCTGAGAACTGAATTTAGATCAAGTTTCTATTGCAGGAAAACTGTTGTCAGAAACCATATCAGACTGTGTTGTGAATATTGACATTTGTGAGCTTCTAAAGGGAATAAATGCGGTATGAGTTGCAGGACTTCTTAAGAGACATGGAGGCAGTTTTTACCGATCAATATACAGTTTAAATGTGCTAAGATAGTTGCCTGTCATAATCCCTGGGACTGGAAGTGAACCTCTCTGTCCTTTGGAAATACCTGTTCTCCTCTCTTATCGGAGATGGAGGGGAAGCATCTGGTATACCTCCTGTGGAAGAGGAAGGAAGTGGGCTTTCACTTCTTGGGTTGGCATCCCCTTTCTGTCTGATGCTTTGCATCCCTGTGGCAGTCTGCCATCAACTGGGACTGAGACTTGACCTCTGGGACCTGACCATCTGCTGGGAGGGCAACAGAGCAGTCTGCTTTGTTGGTCCAGGCTGTCCCTACATTCAGTTTGGGCTTTGTCAGAGGACTTGTGCTTTTTCAGTCATGATGCAGCCACAGCAGGCCATGTTATACTACTACTGTAAACTGTTTTCTTAATTGTTCTGCAAACTGAAAGAAGATTTTAGTAGTTCTCAAACCTTTTACTGCTTGTGGTTAAAAATAGATATCTCAATAGGTTGAAACTCAGTCATAGTAGTTCAGACCTGCACATAAGGCATCGTTCATGTTACCTCTGTGGATCTGCTTTTCCAGTTTAGATAGCATCCTTTCTCTTCCCCGTTTAACATCTTGTTAAAATATAGCTATCTAGTAAAAAATGTTGTCTTAATTGTCTGAAGTAATGCAAAAGCTGTTTCAACAGGGGGTACAAAACGAACAAAACTTCCATACCTTTCCAGATACTTGCTTAAGAATAGCACAAGAATATATAGCATATAGGGTATCAGTATAAAAATAGACAGGTTTTATATGTTGCAAGTAAATTTATCTTGGAACTTGAATAACTTTCTATTTACAGTCACATTCTAAGAAGGAGAATTTTACATACTCCCCACAACTGAATTAGAAGAGCTTGGACCTTGTCCTTCCCTTCCACAAAGGAACATTCTCTTGATCTGCAGATGCCAGTTGCTTTCCATATGTTAGACCCTACATCACTCAGATGTCCTTTAGCTATTGTGTTGCTCTCCCTATAATTAGTTGTATTTAGTTGTCACTCAAGTGTGCGATACTTCTAAAAGCATAAATAGTACTAACATAGGAGTATATTCATCAGTTTGGTCAAACAACTTCTGTAGCAGGTTTTAAGCTAAATTCCATACTTGCTGTGATATTTTTTTTTTTGTCTTTTTGAAGGCTAGGGTGGTTGAAGGTGGAAGGGGAAGTAACAAGCACTGTAAACAAGTCTTTCCTGATCACCGCAAATGCAGGAATACTGGTACTCTTGCAAGGTTTCTGGTATACAGGTGCCATGGGAATCGGATTACTTCAGACAGTGTTTTGTTACAGCTTGTGTGTTTTGTGATTTATTTTTTTCTCTTTGTTCTGTGATTTCAACTATACAGTAATTGTACTTAAATGGAAGTGTTAAATATCTTGAAGACAATTTGAAGAAGTATCCTTGCCATAAACTTAGAAAAGGGATGGGCACCTGTGCTTCTAATGCTAGCATAAACACTTAATTTTAAAACTGTATTTAAAAAGAACTTGAACTAATACTAGCTTTTTTGAAGATGTTTCAGCTAAGTTGTTGTGTCTTTCTCTAGGACTGGTGTAACTATACCAATGTAAGGATGAACTGCAGTATTCAGAAAAGGAGTTTTTAAGCTTAAATATGCTGTCATACAGCCACTAGCAGTAGAGAGTTTTGACTTTGTGTTTAATCCAGTATCTTGTAAATGATAAGTGTTCAGATGAGACTTTTGAGAGGTAAATTCTTCAGATTGTACTCTTGGTATATTGCCAGCTGTGGGGCAAATGCATGCTGGATGAAGAAGGTCAGGCTCTCTCAGGGGTCTGGCCCTGGTGGCAGAATTTGTGCTGTGCTGTCCAGTTTGCAGCAAGGTTACTGAAGCCTGTCCTGAAGGCTTGTGAGACCCAGGGTGGCAGCTAGAGCGTTCTGACTGACTGACTGGCAGAGTGCGTCCAAACAACAGTTGCCCTGTTGCACATACAGAAGGGGACATGTAAGGATAATGGACAACTGCTTACAGAATTGGGAATATTTAGATTCTGCTTTTCAGTTTTAACTTGATCTGGTTTTCAGTTGCAGCTTAATCTGTATGTGGCATATTTAGCTCTGACTTCTAGGTTCCCTTGGAGAACATGTGTGTATAAAGTAGGGTGTAAAGTAGAATAGAAATACTGAGTATTGTTTGCAGAGATTTTTTTTTTTTTGTGAATTACAGAAAGTGGGAAAGGTATCTTTTGAATCTAGCATTAGAGTTGTAAACAGCTTACCTATACAAGATTGTCAGTATGACATAAGATATTTCGTTCATGGCTTTACAGTTGTCTTTTTACAGTAGAAGCTTGAAATAGCATGAAAATCCATAGGGTTTGAGGATTACTTTCTCTTTTTGAATCAGGATGTCCTTAATGGAAAGCCATAGAAGCAATAAGGTCTTCAGTCATTAAACTGTTCTTCAGGCATGCTGTGAAGTCTGTAAATTTAACCTGACTGGACAGCTAATTTGCTTTGTAATGCAGGTTGAATAAGAGAGTATTTTTATTACGTACCCATTTTCAATATGTTTGTTTGATTCTTGGATCTCATAGGAATCCGTCAACTGCATTCTACCAAGCGTTCCATTTCAACAAGTTACGCGAGTCAAAGACCTTCTGGGATAGGTATGAATACTTAACTATGGAATGCATACGTGCTGAGGTATGCATGAACAGCTTCGCTCTATGCAAGTTTCTTGTCGTTTTTGTTTGCACAGAACTGTTGCTTGTGTTTAGAACTTCACACTGGGCTTCTGCAGCCTGAAGACCTAAAAGTAGTCATAGAAGCGAAGTTTTCATACTGAACTTTAATACTACATAAGTCTAAAATACAAGATATGACATTTTTTCTTTCCTCCTTCCATTATGCATGTATCATACATAATGCGTAAGCTGAAAGAGTTTAATGCACTGCTAGCTGACCATCACTAAAATATTTGCAGCTTCCTTTTCAAAAAAAAGGAAACTTTTTGGCATCATGGTTATTGAGTCCTGTATCAGAAAACAAGTTGTGTAAATACTGTATTTAAACACAATTTTGGCAAAGTTAAAAATTCTTTTGGTCTCAAAACCAGGAAAGGAAGCTTTCTGGCTTTCTTTCATTCTGCTTAAGTAAACCTAGATGGTGAGCAAACATGAACTGTGACAAGATCTGATGGCAAAGTAAAACTACTAAGTTAGCATTGAACTCATGGCGAGAAACTGCAGTGAAGTGCAACAAAGTCATATCTCTCACAGATATGACTTGTCAGAGATGCATTACTAATTCATCAGTAGCTGCAAACTTTTGTTTCCTGCATTTTTATGATTTTGAAGGGGATTTTTGTCAGCATTAAGTTGAAGTCCTAGTGATTATGTGACTTCATGCTATGTGATGCTCTGGCTTATCACAATACTTCTGCTTAACAACCACTGTAGAATATAAATTTTATTTAGCAACTGAAGTATTGATGACCGTTTCATCATTGTACTGGCTGTGTTTGACTTGAGAGGCTTTTCAACTTGCAAAACTTAACTGAATCCTTTAAAGTTTGCTTGGCAACAATTTGTATACTGTACAACACAGATGGTTAAAAAATGCTATTGCATCCTGCTTTTTTTCTTTAACTGCTGAAGTGCTAGCATTAGTTTCAAAAGCACGTCTTCCTTTTGTAGCGGAAACTTGGACAAATTTGCATTTTTTGCTTTAAGCTCTGGATGATGCCACATTCCTGTATTTATGGGACAGAGTTGGTATTTATGTTCCAAGGACTTCACTATTTAATTTCAGGTCTTTGAATACGAATTTGGTATGTAGACCAAAAAGCTCACTTTAAGGTCTTGCCTTCATCTGTTTCTCTATTTTCAGGTCTTTACTTAAAATATTTCTTAAAATGAATAAGCTGATTGCAAACAAACAAACAAACCCTAAAACCAAATAATTAGTGATTAAGGCTTCACACATATGAAGTTTATGTACAATGTCTGAAACAAGTACTGGAGACATGGGAAATAAAGAAACATTAAATTCAGGTAGAAGAGTATAAATGGCTTCCTTTAAAATAGTCTTGCCTCTTTGCTGTTAGAACAGTTTGTGGTAAAAACAAGTATTTGTAAAAACATAATCAAATTCATGAGGACTAATAGGAACTTTAAAATTCTGTTCCATCCAAATTCTGAAGTCTTTGATGCTGTGTAGCAGGTTTTGCATTTATACCCCAGGTACTAGATTTTCTTAAGATGATGATAGATAGTTTTGCTTTACTAGATGACTGAAGCTAAAAAGCTTTTAGCAGTAATCTTCCAGTGAAACCTAATGGAGGTTTATAAAGGTGCCATCCAAGGGCACAGCCAGTAAAGCCCATTCTGAGGAGCTCCTCACAGGGTCGACGTATGATGAACCTCAGGTGTGCAGCTCTGCCAGCAATTCATGTCCTGGCAGCAGCAGGGCAGGAGACTGACAGCACCCTGGTAGCTCCAAGCTGCATAGGCAGTGTGGCATCTGATGCAGGTGGGGATCTCCTGTCAGAATTGAGTACTTTGATAACTATGAAATTGTTTGGGGTTTTTGGTTTTTTTTTTTGTGATCTCCAGTTTTTGAAAGAGAAATCTCTGCTGTGAATATTATAAGCTCATTTAATTTCCTCAAAACCCCTTTGTTTCCCCATAACAAAATGTGTGTGTTAACATGCTATTACACATTAGGATCTTACGTCTGCTGGCAATAGACTCTTAATTACGTTCTGCAGCTCCTTCAGAAGTAGGTTGTGAACCTCAGGGGCTTGAGTTACACTTTAGTGTAAACGTAATAGAAACTCTTCCTCTGAAACTTCACTATTTTTTTCGAACAAATGTGGATTATTCTCCTATGATCAGCTGTCTCTTGGGACCATTTGAAGGCAGCAGAGCTAACCAAATGCTACTGCAGTAGACAGTAGAAGATTGCTAAATTGCTCCAGTAAAATAGAGACTTGTTTATTTTTCACTTGTTTGGGGTTTTTTTGTTTGGGCATTCTGTTTTGTTCTTTTTGTTTTGTTTTTTTTTTCCAGGGCTGGTAATAATCAGACCACTAAATGTTAGTGAAATACTGGTGGTTACTGATACATTTTCAGGAAGCCTGCAGATGTTTTCTGTGTAGCGTTCACACAAGTGTTGCTAAGGGCACAAATTTCATGGGTCTGTCTTCTCATATGGCACATTACTGAGAAGATTATGAAGGAGAATAGTGGCTTCTTGGCATATTGACATGGGTCTGGGTGACTGCTCTTCTGTGCCTGGGTTGCCTTTGGATGGTTATAGTGCTATAGGAACTTAGATGGGTTTGCCCAAAATACAGACTTTTTTGGTAAATTTGAATATAAAGCAGTAGCTACTGAATGCTTGTTGATGTTACTGAAACATCTTTCCAATAATATCTTGTCATACTCCTAGGATGCCATATCTCCACAGGAGAAATTTTTACAGCAGTGAAGTCAAAATTATACCAAAACTTTGAAGAAGTGTGATTCATTATGGAAAGTGTGATTACTGTATATTGCATAACATGCACTTAGATTTAGAAGTTCTCTTCCCATTTTCTTGATCTGTATGTATATGATTGTCTGGGACACTTCTCTCAGTTTGTTTGAAAGACATTTGAAACAAAAAAAATTGCAGATCTGTTTTTGAGTTGTAGGACATAGGAAAAATATACCTAAAATACACCATAAAGAAGTCTGAGATGCATACTGTAGGTATTTGATAAGAACCACTTTGTTCCAAATGCTGCATACCTGATTGTGAGCTACAGCTAAGCCATGTTATTAGCAGTTAAAATCTATTTTTTTCCTTTGTCTTTCAAAGTAAAATGTGGGAAAAAATTATTTTTAAGCCACGAGGGTTTCTTAAACAATCAGAATGAGGATTTCTCAGACTAAATTGTTTTACCTGACTGGTAAGGTAGGAAAACATAGGGTTTGCCATCCATATCTGGAAATGGTAAGCTATGCACGATACTTTGTCAATTTTACTGACTGTAAATGTCGCCTTGTCCTTAATGGGCTTCAGAGTGATCTTGGTACAGTAATATAACTTCTTTTTGATCAGAGCCTTCATTTTTGTAACCTTAACTTGGATTTCCAGACTGAATTGTGCTCCTCAATTACTGTGTGTACACATGGTAGCTGGTTGACTACAAAAGCTCAGTTTGGGGGGAGGTATGTAGGAAGCTTGCAGTTACAAAGAAAAAAATTATATGCATAATGCATCCCTTGAAACTGCCTACCTTAATGTAGATTTTTGTTCACATATTACAGCTTTGACAATAACTGTCAGACTTGTGTGGTTCCTGGAGCAATCAACGTTGTCTAAAAACACAATATAGTAATTGGTCTTTTTTGTAAGAGCTAAATAGTGTCTTTCCACTTCTAACTCAAGAACTTTCAAGTTGAGGCATTGGATACACATTGGATGGAGCACCCACAGAATGTATCAAACTCTTTCAAGTTATGACATCCAAAAAGACTCAGTTCACAGATAATTTCTTCTCCTGGCTTTTTTGTAAGGACTGGATTGCATCTATAAATTTCATTCTACAGCCATGAGATAAAATATTTTTATGCAAACTGGGATTTGATATCAACAGCTAAGGATTTGAAAAAAAGACAAAATCTTAAGATTTGACAGCATACGTGGCCTGTACCGTAAGAACATTTAGCACTGGAGTACTCTGCTTCTGAATGTCTCACAGGAGCTGTTTGCTGTGGGGAGCACTATAAAATGAATGAAGAAATGATAGAATCATTTGGGAATTATGGTAGCATAAACCCTAACTCTCATATGCTTTTAGAAAGTGAAATGAAATGGTTAGATGTGGTTTTATCCTGATGATGAACTGGAGGCCACTCTGTAAGGGAGGAACTTTTCCTGGGTGGGTCGTAGTCTGCATGGTCCTGGGCTTTGCCTGCATGGAGGTTTGTGCAGGAAGCAGGTGTGGAATCCCAACTCTGTGTGCTGGTAAGAGTGCAAGCTGCTCTGGGGGTAAAGGCAACAGAAATAGTGAAACAAATTAGTGTATAAACAACTTACAGCTTTCAACACTTTCCATTTGTATCATGTAAAGTGTAAAATATGGGTGGGAGGATGACAGCTTCTCTGACTGCATTCAGATCACACTTAAGGGGAGGGGCAGTTCTTATGCCTACATAGTGAACCTTGTGCTCCGTTAAAAGGCAGACAAGAATTTGGAGCACAGGGTACAGCATGGGAAGGGTACTTCTGCGGCATGCAATGCAGGTACGAGTGTTTCAGGTGATCAAGGAGAAGACTGCCTATCTTCCACTTGAGAGATGTTCTTATGGAACTGACTTTTGTGTAGGTGAGCTCTGGTTTTTAAATAATGTAACTACAAAATAGGTATAGTAGAACAAAGCCCCAGTCTCAAATTTAACTAGAAGAGTATTGACAAAAGGTGTATCATTGCACTGTAAAAATGCAGTAGATCCTTCTGCAAAGTTTGCTGTTAGGTTTTATTTTCCTCCCCTTTATCTCTTCAGAGCTCTCTCACCTGGCTTAGGGTGGTGTTCATGAAAGGCTGGGACATGGAGCAGTCTTGGGGGTTTTGGTGACTCCTGAACACAGACATTTTTGATAGTTTCAAATAGATCTGAAATACTAAGGTAGAAAGGAATACTTTTTAATGAGTTACAAATAGTTTTTAATCTGAGGAGCTTTGCTACAAGTATGACTTGATAAAGGCTTAGAAGACAAGAAGATACTGGAACAGTTTTCTTGTGAAATGAGTGTTTAGCACTTCTGATTTAGACTACAAGTTTTTTTCAGTTTGGAAACAGAGGCTGTTGCTTCATCAGTTTGAAAAGCTGATTCCCTCACTTATATATGCTTGATGCTAGGTACTGTCAATTCTTGTGGGTCTTGTTAGGGTGGCTTTGTCTAAATAGTCTCTCATTCTTCTAATAGTCAAGCTTTCTTTCTTGTATATAACTAACACTGCTGAACATATTGCCAGTACTCATTTTAGAAAGTCTTAAGTAGCTTTTTTTCTTAACACTTGGTTTTGGTGAATGTTATGTATTTTTAGAGGCAAATTTCCAAGCATGACTGGAAACCTTGCGTTTTTCCTGGACATCTACTTTGTAAACGTAGCTGCACACTGCTGATAGCAACTTCCGTTGCTGTGGGAGCATTATCAGTAGTTATCACTGACAGGGCTGGGAAAATAGCCCAGGAAGTGCCATCTTGTCTCAGACACGGCGCTATGGAGTAAAATCAGACCACTGAGACCTAGAGCGGGTGGGCAGACTTGCAGCATATGGGACCTGTGTATGGATGGAGCATTCTGTGGCTGCCATGGGGGGATTCCTCTGCTGCAGTGCTTGCTGGCCCGTCTGACATCCTGGGGAGAGCTGCAGCTCCCCTCCTGATCTCCCAGAGATAAGGATCTGCCAGAGCACAGGGACACCCTGGCTCACCCAGAATTCCAACTTGAGAGCTACATGCGAACAACTGGCCTATGTTCCTGTACCGGGACTTGAAAACAGACCAAATATATTAAGGCCTGGATTTCAGTAACCTGAGATTTAAAGATGTAGTTCAACATCTTGCTTTACACAGTAAATATACGCTCTTATAGTGATGACTTGAGATGTTTTGTTGGACTGGCCTGTGTTAATATGTCTTCAGATCAAGACTGACCCTAACTGTAAAAGGCAAACTGCAGAATTTTTCTTAGAAGTGGGAAGTGATCTGGGGAGAATTCATTGAAAATGAGTCCATCTGCTCATGATGTTCAGGGCTTTAGTCATGTCTTACTCTTCTACTGACTGCTGCCACTTGCTCAGAAGTACAGGGCTGAGACAGGAACTTTGTAACTGGAAAGTAGTCTTCGAGTAAAGGCAGAGAACAAACATTATGACAGTTTTTTTGTTCCCACAGTCTCTATAAGAGCAATTTAGCAGAAATAAAACTAGAGGTAAGGACCCCATGAATATCCCATGAAATCCCTGTTTTCTCCAGTGATAAAAGCTGAATAATTAGGCAAGAAATCAAAGCAGTTACTTTACTGTTTATTCTAATGCATTTTTCTGTTTATGGGTGTCATAAGCATAGTTTGAGGAATAATAAACTGAAGGAGCAGTGTCTCAAGTGCTGTAACTGTACTGGGCAATACAGTGCCGGACACCCACCCTGTCTCCACCTCAATGTGTACTGAATTCTTGAACCTGAAGTTTTAGCGTTCCAGTGACAGCATGTTCTAAGGAGTCCTGCAGGTGCCAGTGGGTGCATAGTTTTAACTGAATGGAACAGTAATGCTCACAAAGTTTTCTCCTTATATTTACAGTGCATCTGGTGCAAGTGTTGTTGCCATTGACAACAAAATAGAACAGGCAATGGTAAGTAAAAAGTAAGTTATTTCTAATAGGATTAGTGATTTGTTGTAGAGCATAAGTTTCCAGCCGTATTGTGTTTTTGTGAGCTTGTAACATCCTTTCAGTTGGGTCAGACTGAAACTGAAACCATCATTTGAAAAAAAGATGTTTGGTTCATCTGTGGGATGCCCATAAACCATGATTGCCTTTACTGTTGGCCCAGAAATGTTCCTGAATTAATTTTTTCCTGCAAATTTCTGTGAACAAGCTGATAGAACTTAAGGATGCATTTAAGTCTCTTCAGTGAAGCTCATTACTAGTTTGTCTTAGTGGTCACTTAAGCTATCCCATCTTTGACATTTTGTTCAGCTTTGGTTACATTTGTTCCATTTTTTGCTTCTGCTGATTTAAAGGTTTTCTTATTTTCTGCTTGTACACCTGAGTGCTTGGGTCTGTAACACAGACTCCCCCCTCCAGGTCAAAGCTTCAGAGTTGATGTTTTCACTCTGAGTAGCTGGAACGTAATTCTAGTCCGTGTCTTCAGCATAACCAAGGTGACTAGAATGCTGAAAACAAAGCTTTTGATGTAAGGGCCGCTTTACAGCAAATAAAAGGGCTGGGTTATTTGATCTTGAGGGCTAATTTATTCATGTATTCTTAGTGACAGTGCTTTAGTTTTCTAAGCTTACATTTCAGTGACACTAATAAAATAGTAAATCCTGGGGTTGGAGTGGAATGAAACTATACCTTCACCTGTTGTAACTCATAACTTACTCTTCACAGGATCTAGTGAAAAGCCATTTGATGTATGCTGTAAGAGAAGAGGTGGAAGTCCTGAAGGAACAAATAAAGGAATTAGTTGAAAGAAACTCTTTACTTGAACGAGAAAATGCACTGTTAAAATCTCTCTCAAACAATGATCAGTTATCCCAACTTTCAACCCAACAGGCCAATCCTAGTAGCACTTCACAAGCGCAAACAGTGATAGCACAGCCTCCACAGCCAACGCAACCTCCACAGCAGCCGAATGTCTCCTCAGCGTAAAGCTTTCTCGCCTCCATTGAAACACAAGCCCGAGAGCAGTCTGTCCTTGTGTGCCACTGATGTTCTTTTCACTTTATATTAAAGCGAGTAGCCATGCTTCTGTTGTGTGTTTGGCCTTTTCAGTATTAGACAATCATTCTACAAGAGCTGTCCCTCACTGGTGTGGCCTGAAGTGCAGTTGGTGTCTGTTACGTCATCAGTGCACAAGAGAAGTTGTAGAAGAAGTTACTAATGCAGAGAATGCATTTGCTTGGTGTGCAGGAGTGAGGTCTTTAAGAGCTTTGGTGGCTCTCCAAGGTTTCCATGTCCCATGGATTACTTTGAGCCTTGCTGTCTGGTAAGAAGTAACAATTCATCTTCAGAGCCACTGTTCTTTCAATATAAGTAACATTTGCCTACAATAGTTTCATTTATTTGTTTTATTTATTACAGGGCTGCTATTTTCATAATGTACATGAACAATGTCACAGAACTTTTTAATTTTTTTTTTTAATAAATGTATGTATCAATAAAATGATAGATGGGATTGCGTTTAATAGATAAAATGTTTAGGCAATAATTGAACAAAAGAATCCTGGCATATTTCTAACACTAATGGCAATTTACCTTTGGTATTTATTTACGGTAGTAAAGATCCAGCTTGAATGTAAATTTTGTATAGAGTGTAAGTATGAAGACCATAGTGCATCTGTACAGGTAGTCACCAGTTATTGTGATATAATAAATAATTGATGGGCTATTTTGATGAAGAAAACTTTGCTCATTTCTGTTTCCACTTTCTAATAGGGAGAAATTGCCATGATTCCTCTGCTTTTCAACATTTCGTATAATTTCTTTTTTTTTTTCCTTTTTTTTTTTTTTTTTTTTTTTTTTTTTGGTGGGAATAAAAAGCTGTGAAATTGTTCAACCTACTTTGTAACCAAAG